>PVIR01043974.1:0-11455 GCA_004026965.1 Petromus typicus
CAATACTGGGTGTGGAGACCACACCCAGCAGCAACCAGTACCACATACCACAGTGCCGGGCGTGGTGGCTCACGCCTGTAATCCCAGCACTCGGGAGGCAGAGGCAGGAGGATTGCTGTGATGTGAGTTTGAGGCTGAGCTCAGGGCCAGCCTGAACCACAAAGCGAGACCCTGTCTCAAAAAACCTAAAAAAAAAAAAGAAAAAGTGAAATGTTTACCCAATGAATAAATATTTTCCTTGGTGCAGACCCACAGGAGTATATACTAAGGCTAAAGGACATAGTTTTGGAGGGCCGGAGATTTAGCTCAGTGGTTCTGGTGTCTTACAGAAAGAAGAAACCTAAGTGCAGTGAGTTTTCACCAGTAAAAAATTAGTATTTTACAATGTATTTAAGAAATTAAACTTACAGGAACATTTAACATTTATTTCATATCTTACTATGCCACAAAGCAGTATATCGTCATACTAACTTAAAGTCTTAAAAGTCACAGTCTCTTAAATGCTTAAAGGTAACTAAAATACTTGGATAAAAAACTTCTAAATGCATACATACAGTGTTGATTAATTATCATCAGAGAACTCTGTTTTGTGGTAATTTTTACTTTTTTTTTTTTTAGACAGGGTCTCACTTTGTAGTTCAGGCTGGCCCTGAGCTCAGCCTCCAACTCACATCACAGCAATCCTCCTGCCTCTGCCTCCCGAGGGCTGGGATTACAGGCGTGAGCCACCACGCCCAGCACTGTGGTATGTGGTGCTGATTGCTGCTGGGCGTGAGTCTCCACGCCCAGTATGGTATGTGATTAACCAGAGATGGAACCCGGGTCCTTGCGCTTGCAAGACAGGCCCGGAACCACTGAGCCAAATTCCCGGCCCCCCTGTGGTAATTTTAATTTATATGGAAATCACACCTGTTAGGACAAAAAGAAAAAGAAGCAAGGGTACAAGCTGAGAATAAACCTGCAATGACTGCTCTGGAACTAGAGACCTGAATGGGAACTTCTGTACAGGGTATAAGGTCTTTATAGGGTCATGAGCCTGAGAAAGGGGGGCTGCAGTAAGGAAAAGTCACCATGGCACTTTTCATGGGGGGAGAGTTCAGTACAAAGGAAGCTGTGGCTGGCACTGGACTTGAAGATTTAGGAGGATTTTGCGTGTTGTTTGTCAAAGGAGGGCTGAACAATAATTGGGAATTATAGGATGTAGCTGTGCTTTCTGGACCTTATGACAATGCATCTGCCACGGGAATGAAAGGGGTTTAAAGTGGTTTCTGCTTAGATCAGGATGGTGACCATTGGAGTCCTTCACCAAATTATAATGTACAGGTAAAATACAAAAAAATAACAATAAGACAACTTTGAACCTAATACCCACCTGAGAAATAACTTTACCAGTATTAAAGTTTCACGTGTGTCTTTTTTCCATACATAAAAGTAATCATCTATTCTAAATTTTGTGTTTTCCTTGGTTTACTTTCTGTTGTTTTTAATAATAGGTGAATATAACTTACAACTGTATATTAATTTTTTTATATATTGTAAAGTTTTACTTGATATTGTCAGACCATGTTTTGATATTCTGAGACTCATTCATATCATGAAAGTGATTATAGTTTAACAAGAAAAGATTAGTTGTATAGATAAGAGATAGCATGTACTTAGCACTTGATATGGACAAATGTATTTTATGCCAACATTAGCCCCTAAGAAGCGGATTCTGTTACTGTCCCCACCTTACAGAAGACAGTAGGGCATAGGGAGGTTGAGCCATCCACCATCAAAGAACTGATAAAAGGCCACCCCAGAGAGTAAGGCTCACACGTTAGACAGTCACCTGAAGGTCACCCTGCTCCAGAGCAGGAATGAGGGGTTGGATAAGCCCTCAAGGTCCTGCCATGAATGCCCACTGCCCACAGTCTTGTTCTTTTCACAGGTACCTATGGGTGCAGAAGTGCTTACTCACCATGCACAGGTGAGTAAAGATGTCTCAGACCCATGGCTTCTTTTTCCCCCCACCCAGATGGTCTTGCAGAACTGTACACTGGCTATACCCGGCCATGAGTCTAGGATCTCTGACATTCCCTAAGACTCAGGAACTCAAATCTAGACTGAGACTGAGGGTCTTATTGAGAGATCATCATTTTTGATAACCTCTAGAATGCTGTGCAAATGGTATTATAAACACAAGGGGCGAGGACGTGCAGGTATGTGTAGGTGAAACAGCTGGTAATGTTTAGGAACTGAAGGTCTCCATTATGTTTGAGAATGGAGCATAGGGATAAGGCCCCAAAAAGCAGCTTGAGTAAATGTTTTTCTTCTTCTGGTATTGGGGATCAAACTCAGGACCTTGTGCTTGCCAGGCAGATGTGGCACCTCTGAGGTAAATCCCCAGCCCCCTGCTTCTCTTTTCTGAATATTAGGAGCCAAGGAACATTTTTGTTTGGTTAGATCTTGTAAGTCAGTGTTGGTGTAAATTTGGGGTCACAGAAGGAATCTAGGCACTCAGGGATGAGTTCAAGAGAAATGGCAGGAGGAACAGCCTCCAAGGACTGAACCCTGAACCGTCTTTCAACAGCTTTTATCATGCAGGGTACAGAAGTAGCAGTATAAAGAATGCAAAGGACTGTGAATTATCTGCAACCTTGAGCATTTCCTGGAACAATTTATATAACGCTTCTGATAACCCTTAAACTATAGCCTGTTTACTGAACCTTGTTGGCAAGACTCAGTAACCTAAGATTCCCTGTTATGCCAGAGACATCTTGTGACTGTGATAGGAAATTATGTTTATTCAAAGCTCTGGGCAACCATTCCCAGAATTCTGCCCAAGGAACATGCTAAAGGTCATGCCTTTTCCCTACAAGTCAGGGTCTCACTGTGTGACCCAGGCTAGCCTTGAGCACATGGTAATCCTCTTGCCTCAGCCTCTTGAGTGCTAAGATTACAGGTGCCCGCCAACATGCCTGGCTGCCAAGGGACATTTGGAATAGAGGATGGAGGTAACCCAGATCAAGGATTAGCACATTTCCCCTACTCCAAAGTGGTGTGTACACCAGGGTCGATGGAACGGGTTACTGCAGAAGTCTAGAAGACTACTGATTTTGGCCAGGTAGGAGTGGTGGCTAATGGAGGTCGAGAATCTTATGGCTTCTGAGTTTTTTTGGCTGTACTTTCTGATGTGGAAAAGAGTCAGAGGTAATTATGCAAGATTTTGGCCTTTCCTGCCAGAAGGAAAACAAGATATCAACCAAAATGGAGTCAGTTGGAGGGGTGAATTTCACAGAGAATATCCAAAGTTAGCTTGCATTTGCTCATACATGGAGGCATGAATTCAGAACCCATGCGAATTCACTGCGAGAAGAGTGTGTGGGGCCCTTCCTGTGAGGCTTAGAGCTTCAGTGGTATTTGTTTACTCACATACCTTAATGGATATGGTGACACTGATCAATAGGAGCATGAGGAGAGAGAAAAGCAGTGGCATCTAGCCTTGTTCTCTCCTGTGCTGTGAGCCGGGGAGAAGAAAAAGCAAGCTTTAGACTGATGTTCCTAAGGAAAGAGGCTGCTCAGGGACACTGCTCTCCCTGTCACATAGGGCAGTGTGACCTTTGGGGATGTGGCTGTGGACTTTTCCTGGGAAGAGTGGAAGCTTCTTGATGAGACACAGAGACTCCTGTACTTGGATGTGATGCTGGAGAACATTGCTCTTGTGGCCTCACTGGGTAAGTCTCTGTCCCTTTTTCCCCTGTCCTGGTCTGTGCTCTTTCCTTCCTGGGCTGATCTTTGCTTCTCACTGCTTCCTACTAGGTTTTCTTGGATAGATGTGAATACCACGGCTTGGCCAAATGTTCTAACCATCCTTTCCTTAGGCCTTAACCTTGTAAGAAGAGATGGGGAAGAGTCTTGCAGTGAACTTGATGGATGCTGCCTAGTATAGCATCATCTGGGGAGAATCCTCATCTAGAATCATATCTCTCTTCCATATTCTACCCACCTCTTTCCTCCTGACATTGCCTTGATATAAGGAATTGCAAGTACCAAATGGTCACTAGTGTTTGACATTGGTAGTCAGTTCCTGTAAGAAATTCCTCTAGTTATTTTTGTACTAATTTACCATGCTCTGTGGGGCCTTGCACTACTGTTACTTCCTTACTTGCCATGTCTTTCACTTAGGATTTATATCTTCCCGGATTCATGTTGTGCAGCAGGAGGTGGGGGAAGAGACCTGGGCACCTGACACGGCTGCCTTCACTCCACCTATCTCGAGGGGGCCTAACTCTGGTAAGTCCAAAGTGAATGATGGCTTCACATTACAGCTGGGGTCTAATGCTACCAGGTACCTCTCCTGTGCCCATTACTGTTTTCATACCAAAGATGGAGCCACGATTCATTTCATCTGTTCAGTATCATTTTTTTTTAATTTTTTATTTATTTATTTTTTTTTAGGTTTTTTGAGACAGGGTCTCGCTTTGTGGTTCAGGCTGGCCCTGAGCTCAGCCTCAAACTCACATCACAATCCTCCTGCCTCTGCCTCCCGAGGGCTGGGATTACAGGTGTGAGCCACCATGCCCGGCACTGTGGTATGTGGTACTGGTTGCTACTGGGTGTGGGTCTCCACACCCAGTATTGTTATGTGGTTACCGGGGAATCGAACCCGGGCCCTTGCGCTTGCAAAACAGGCGCCGGAACCACTGAGCTAACTCCCCGGCCCTCAGTATCATTTTTTATAGGTTTTTTTGTTTGTTTGGTTGTTTTTTTGAGACAGGGTCTGGCTTTTGTAGTTCAGGCTGGCCTCGAGCTCACTATTTAGCCCTAGCAAGCCTTGAACTCACAGCAATCCTCTTGCCTCTGCCTCCCAGGTGCTGGGATTACAGGCATGGGCCATCACACCTGGCTCGGTCTCATTCTTAACATTTGTCCCCTTTGTGACTTGTGACCCTGACTAGACACATCTTTCTGGCTTTCAGATTGCACCCATTATTCTCCACCATTCCCTCTGCAGTGTTCTGCATTAAGCTACATATAATGTGCTATGAGATGTGCACATTTCAAAACAGACATGAGAGGCACATCCAGCGTTTCTGTGCAGCATCCCACTCCCATGTCCTTCCTTTTCCTGAGATCTCACAGTATGGTGTTGCCACTCTGAGCATAGCCGGCCTTTGTCTTGCTGACTTGAGCTCACGTGGCCTCCCAAGAGGCCTATATATTTGTTCCTGGTTGCATAAGACACGTTTGTGATAGGGTCACCCCTTTCACATACACTGTATCCCCTGTATATATCAGCAACATTTTCTGCTTTCAGGTTGTTGGTTTCCAATGGAAACTGAAGAAGCATCTAAAGGAGGGTCACAAGTCAGGGCTGTCAGTGCAGACAGTGCCAACCAGAAAGTCTACCCTTGTGAGATGTGTGGCCCTGTGGTGAAGGACATTTTGTTTCTGGCTGAGCATCAGGAAGTATGTCCTGGGCAGAAGCTGCACACGTGTGAGGCCTGTGGAAGACAGTTGTGGTTCCTTACCGATGTCCTTCAGCAGCAGAACCAGTACAGTGAAGAGAAAGATGCCAGGAAATCCGAGGAGACGACTATGTTGGTCAGCAGCTCTAGAGCACACACTCCAATGAGTTCTTTTGTGTACATAGATGAGGAGGAGGATCTCCTAGTCAGCTCAAGCCATCTCCAGCACCAAGCCAGCAGTAATGAAGGAAATCCACACACAAGCACTAGCTATAGCCCAGCCTTTCAAATTAAGGAAAGACTCTATGAGTGCAGCGAGTGTGGGAAGTTCTTCAGCCACAAAATTGCGCTTGTTTGGCACCAGAGAATCCACAGAGAAGAAATGGCTGGAAGAGGGAACATCCTCGGACCAGACCATGTCCTTATTGCACATCAGAGTGTTCATACTGGTGAGACACCGTGTGAGTACGGTGAACATGGGAAGTTCTTTAACCAAAGCTCTGGCCTCATTCTACACCAGTGGGTTCACTCCACTATAAAGCCTTATGAATGCAGTGAGTGTGGAAAAGCCTTTAGATGCAAATCCAGGCTCGTTCAGCACCAGAGAATCCACACTGGAGAAAGGCCTTTTGAGTGTACCAAATGTGGGAAATTCTTCAGGCAAAGTTCTGTGTTTATTGAACACCAGAGAGTTCACACTGAGACAAAACCTTATCAGTGCAATGAATGTGGGAAATTCTTCCGCAGTAAAGTAACACTGGTTCGACACCATAAACTCCACACAGGTGAAAAGCCGTACGAGTGCAGTGAATGTGGGAAGTCATTTATTCAGAGCTCTTACCTTACTGCACATATGAGAGTTCACACTGGAGAAAAGCCTTATGCATGCAGTGAATGTGGGAAAGCCTTCAGAATCAAAAACAAACTTGTTCGACACCAGAGAATCCACACTGGAGAAAAGCCTTACGAATGCAGTGAGTGTGGGAAGTTCTTCAGAAGCAGAGTGATACTTGTTCGGCACCAGAGAATACACACTGGAGAAAAGCCTTATGAGTGCAGCGAATGCGGAAAGTTCTTCAGAGAAAGCTCCAGCCTTATTTCACACCAGAGAGTTCACACGGGTGAGAAGCCGTATGAGTGCACTGAATGTGGGAAGTGTTTTAGCCATAGATCGAGCCTCAATTTACACCAGCGAGTTCACACTGGAGCGAAACCTTATGAATGCAGTGAATGTGGGAAAGCCTTCAGCCGGAAAGATGGACTTGTACAGCACCAGAGAATCCACAGTGAAGAAAGGCCTTATGAGTGCAGCATATGTGGAAAATTCTTTAAACAGAGCTCTGGACTCTTTGTACACCGGAGAATTCACAGAGGTACAAGGCCTTACCAGTGTAATGAATGTGGTAAAAACTATAGCAGGAGATCCCACCTTGTTCAGCACAAGAAATTTCACATTGGATAAAGGCCATCTGAGACTAAAAAAACATGAGACAGCCTATAGCAGAAGCACCATCTTAGTTAATAGCACTGGACTAAGGCCTTATGCATGCAGACTATGTGGGGAAGCCTATAGCAGTCAACACATCTATAGTGGAGAGAGGACTTGAGTGTTGGGAATATGGCCAGAGCATTCATATACAATCTGATCTGGCCCCAGAATATTCCAATTATAGAGACTGTCCAATGAATGTACAAAGTTCTTTATATAAACCGCCAGGCCTATTCAATACCAGAGGGTTCACACTAATGCAAAATTTTATGAATGGGGCAACTCTAGAATATTTTTACCTATAAAATCATATTTGATGGGCACAAGAGAATGCATGCTGGAAAAAAGACTTATCAGTACACTGATGTGTGAAATTGTTTTGGTAAAGTTCTAGTCTTACTATACATCGGAGTTCATATCTGCTAGTTCAATGAACTGAATATGAATAATATTTTAGCTGACCACCAGTTTCACTTTGGAACAGAGTACAAGAAATGTGGGAATGCATCTAGCCTTAATTCATATTTCTTTAGTACCAGAGAATCCATACTGGAAAATGGACTTCGCAGTTTCTCAAATGTGAAAAATTATTTAGCCCCAAGTCTGGCTTCATTAAACATTGAAGAAATCAATGCACAGGAGGAAAGTATAGTCACCGAAAAAGGCTATCAGTCAATGAAAATTTCCCACTGAACATGGCTGTAGGAGCAAAGAAGATGTGCTGTCTGCTTATCCAACATAGGTATAGACACTGGAGAAACCCTGGGAAATTGTCAGCCAAATGTTAAATCTCAAATCGGGACATCCACACTTAGGATTCCATGTAGTTATGTAGAACAGTCTCAGGATTGCATTGCATATTTTGACCCATCCAAGGCCCTGGTTACTTCCATGCTCCAATCATAACCCCAGTGTGCTCAGTGAGGAGACACTGCATTGGCATTTATCCTGCTCCCTGAAGGTAAATCCAGGGTTGTTAAAGCATAATTAGAATCGAACTGGAAACACTATAAGAGTAGCAGTTGGGGGTAACTATAGCGAGGTCCAGGCATTTATCCTATTTAAAGGTGCTTCCACAAATATTCTACTCCAATTACCATAGCTCTGAGAGATGACAGTATGGAGATATACTCAGGACCTTCAGACTTATCTATTACTTATGGCCATGGTGGCTGGCAGAGTCAATAACCTAAAGGCTTTTCTGGATTCCCATAGCTTGCTTGAGCTGTTCGTTTCAAGGCCACTACTGCATTGGCAGGAGAAGAGAGCTACTGAAGACATACTATAGTCCAGAAATAAAAGACTTTAGTGTCTCATGTAGAAATATCCTTCGTTGTAGTCTTACTAAAGGATGAAGAGAAGTAGTGAAGTCGTTATGTTTGCCCTATCTGGTTTTTCAAGAGAAGTAGAAGATCTACATTTTTACATGGAACCTTTTTTGATGGTATATTGAGATAAAATTGATATAAATTACGACTTCGATATATAAGTGTCTTAACATGTAGAAACTTATAAAACCACCATAAGTATGATAATATATCTACCACCTGCAGAGTTACCCAGTATACCCATGTGGAATCCCCGTCTTCTGCCCTGGCACTTCATCTCCATGACGAGTGATTTACTGTCAGTATAACTAGTTTGCCCTTTCTAGGATTTTATATAAATGACATAAGATGTTTACTCCTTTTTATCCTTCGTCATCATTTGGGGATTCATCTATGTTGCATGTGTGAGTTTTTGTGTTGTCTATTACTCAGCATATATATATTTTTGGTATGACTGTCATAAAATGTTATTCTACTCATCTGTTAATGGACCTTTGGCTTCAGTAAAAAAATCACTAGCAATTTTGTATCAGTTAATATCGAGAACAATGCCTGTATTAAAAAGTGGTATATGTTTATCATTCTGTAGGCTGATCAATTTCCAAAATAATTGAAATAATTTTCAATTAGCATTATCTGATTCCAGTTCTGTACCCTCAACATTTGTTATCTGTGTCAATCTTCAATACTGTGGCTGATACTCTTAAAAGGAATATTCTTTTTTTTCTTTGAGACAGGGTCTCACTTTATATTTCAGGCTGGTTCCGAACTCAGCCTCCAACTCAGCAAATCTCTGTGTCTGCCTCCTCAGTGCTGGGATTACAGGCTTGAGCCACTGTGCCCAGCATTGTGGTATGTGGTGCTGATTGCTGGAGGAGTGAGTTACCACTCCTAGCATTGTACGTGGTTACCAGGGATGGAACCCAGCACTTGGTGCCTGCAAGGCAGGCACTGGAACCACTGAGCTAAATCCCCAGCCCGCAAAGAATATTCTTTATAAAAATCATTTTTTAGGGCCAGGGATTTAGCTCAGTGGTTCCAGCACCTGTCTTGTCAGTGCAAGGTTCAATCCCCTGGTAACCACATACAGTACTGGGTGTGGAGACTCACACCCAGCAGCAAGCAGTACTATATACCACGGTGCAGAGCATGGTGGCTCACGCCTATAATCCCAGCACTTAGGAGACAGAGGCAGGAGGATTGCTGTGATGTGAGTTTGAGGCTGAGCTCAGGGCCAGCTTGAACTACGAAGTGAGACCCTGTCTCAAAAAAAACCCACCAACAAAAAATCATTTTTTAGTTTTTTGCCAGTACAGTGAAGTTTATATCTTATATATTGGTTTCCTATCCTAGAAACTCGTATTTGTTTTTGTTGTTTATTTTGTTTGCAGATTCCATGGTATTTTCTCCACAAACCTTCATGGTGTTTGTGAAGAAATAGCTTTTTAATTTTTTTAATAGCAAACATTTATTGGTCCATTTTATGCATATATATAATGATAATACTCATGATAGGGAATTTGCATCATACATGATACATCTCATCTCTTCTTTCCTATCTCCCCCTTCTCTCAAACCCCATCATGTACAAAAAGCTTAGTTTCCATTTTCTGTATTTTCTTTTTTTTCTTGTCCTTTCTTGCACCCTCCTCTTATTCCCCTTCCCATGTGAACATTTTCTTTCTACTTCCCAATATTAATTAAACATTTTGGTCCATATTTCCACTTTGAGTTTCTCATACCAGAGAAACAATGGAGTGTTTAAACGTATGTTTGATTTTCACTTATGAGTATGGTCTCGAGGTCCATCCGTTTAACTATATATGTCTGAAACTCATCCTTGATTATGATAGAGTAGTACTCTTATGTTAAAAAAAAAAAAAAACCCACATCTTTATTCATTTGATGGGCATATGGACTATTTCCAAGTTAATCCATTACAGTTGTGCTGTTATAAATGTGGGTGTACATATATTGGTGTGGTATGATGCTTTTAATTCTTTAGGGAAGATAACTGAAGAGGAATAGCTGGGTTGAATTTGAATGGGACCTCTAGTTTTAACTTTTTTTTTTTTTAGGTTTTTTGAGACAGGGTCTCGCTTTGGAGTTTAGGCTGGCCCTGAGCTCAGCCTCAAACTCACATCACAGCAATCCTCCTGCCTCTGCCTCCCAAGTGCTGGGATTACAGGCGTGAGCCACCACGCCCGGCACTGTGGTATGTGGTACTGGTTGCTGCTAGGCGTGAGTCTCCACACCCAGTATAGGTATGTGGTTACCGGGGATCGAACCCAGGTCCTTGCGCTTGCAAGACAGGCACCGGAACCATTGAGCTAAATCCCCGGACCTCTAGTTTTAACTTTTTTGGGAAATCACAGATTTCCACAGTGGTTACACCAAGGTACATTCCTGCCAACAGTGGAGAAGGGTTCCTTTTCCCCACAGCCTCTCCAGCGAGCATTTGTTATTGGTTGATTTCTTGATAACAATCATTCTTTCTGGAGTAAAGTGGAATTAGAGTTTTTTTAATTTGTATTTCTTGAATGACTAGTGATGTTGAACATTTTTTCATATATTTATTTACTATTTCTTTATCTGAGAAGTTACTTATTTCAGATGCCCATTTTTGGACTGGGTCTTTAAATTTGGTAGGTTCTGACCTTTTGAGTTAAAAAAGGGTTGTTTTTTGTTTGTTTGTTTTTTAGGTGTTTTTTTTTTTAGGTTTTTTGAGACAGGGTCTCACTTTGTAGTTCAGGCTGGCCCTGAGCTCAGCCTCAAACTCATCACAGCAATCCTCCTGCCTCTGCCTCCCGAGGGCTGGGATTACAGGCGTGAGCTACCACGTCCGGCACTGTGGTATGTGGTACTGGTTGCTGCTGGGTGTGAGTCTCCACACCCAGTATAGGTATGTGGTTACCGGGGATCGAACCCGGGTCCTTGCGCTTGCAAGACAGGTGCCGGAACCATTGAGCTAAATCCCCGGCCCCCAAGGGTTGTTTTTTTTTAGGTTTTTTGAGACAGGGTCTCGCTTTGTGGTTCAGGCTGGCCCTGAGCTCAGCCTCCAACTCACATCACAATCCTCCTGCCTCTGCCTCCCGAGTGCTGGGATTACAGGCGTGAGCCACCACGCCCGGCACTGTGGTATGTGGTACTGGTTGCTGCTGGGTGTGGGTCTCCACACCCAGTATTGT
>PVIR01043975.1:0-11454 GCA_004026965.1 Petromus typicus
AAGATGTAAATGAGTCCTAGAATTGTATGTTATATATTGTGAAATAGAAAATGCTCAATGTAAAATAAGGTGAAAGGGGACAATGTTGAGATTGTAACAAAAAAGTAAGGAAACAAATTTTATGTATATGGGGGGGTGGTAGGGTGGATAGGGCTAGGGGAAAAATGAGAATTAAGATGTGTCTTATACTGGTACAAATACCCATTATGGAGTGTAATCATGATGTATATATTTAATGTACCAATAAAGATTTTAAAAAAGATTTTAAAAATTAATTAAACAATTAATTAATTAATTAATTAAAAAAAACATCCTGGTCTTGGAGAGGCCTTATTGCTTCCACAGTGACTTTCTTCCAGGCAGGAAGATGCAAGAGCTCTCTTGCTTGACCCAGCGCAGAACTCCACACATACTCTATTGGGGAAAGTAAGTGACAAGGCCAGCCCAGTTTAAGGGTGGAAATAGAGCCTCACTTTCTAGGAGATGAAAGCAGCACATGTGCTCAGGGAAGAAAGGAAGTGAGGGTGACCATCTTTTGTGGCTAGCTCTGCTCTGGTAGCAACTGAGGACCATTGGGCATTGGACTCATTGCTTGTAAATGATTTACTCCTTGTTTTAAGCATATTATTTCAGAGTTCAGCAGAAATTCTCAAACAAATTTATGAATGTTTATATTATTTTATATGATAATGCAGTACACAAAACAGAAATTACCATGTATATGTTTCTATAATATACAAGGGATACATTTGTGTGTTTACGCAAACAGAAACTAAAAGTTCCATGAAAGGTTGTTGATTCCTAATATGTGCATTGAACTCTGAGAAGTTTTTGTTTTGTTTCATTTTAAAGAAAATTGGCCTTCACCCATGAAATTGATTTCATGACCTACCAAAGGGGTAGCATCATGATTTCAAACTACAAGTCTAATCTTTCCTTCTCTTAACAGATGAGGATTCATGAGGTTGGATGCTGGTTAGAGGCCAGGCTGGAATGTGGTCTACTGATTCAGCACTCAGCGCACTATGAACTCATTGCTCACATTACACTGCTTAGACACATCGAGAGGAGACCAAAGCCTGACATGAATTGGTTTTGTTGAGTTTTTAGACTGTCATTCTGGTCTCCTCCAAAGTGTAAGTGCGGGATGGCTGAGTTTTTAGAGTTTCTTTTTCATTTTCATGCAATTTAATTATGCTTAATAGAATTTTTCAAGTATGAACAGCACTTCTAAGTGAGAACATAAAATTCTATTCTTTTCCCTCACACTAGGATTTTGTGGGGTTTTTCTTGTTTGCTTGGTGGTGTTTTCTTTTTTTGTAGTTTTCTTACTTCACAGTCTTAAAGAATATCAAGGAAACAAAGCATGTAAAACCATTAACTTATGAATGCAAAAAGGAAAATTTCCTGACTATAATGTTGTGATAACAAAACAGCTTCCTGGGGCTGAGGATTTAGCTCAGTGGTTCCTACATCTGCCTGGCAAGCACAAGGTCCTGAGTTGGAGATCCCCAGTAACCATATACCACAGTGCCTTGCAAGGTGGTTCATGCCTGTAATCCCAGCAGTCGGGAGACAGAAGCAGGAGGATTGCTGTGAGTTTGATGCTGGCCTGGCCTACATAGTAAGTTCAGGGCCAGTTTGAAGACCCTGTCTCAAAAAAAAAAAAAAAATACAGCTTCCTAAGAGACATGGTGGGAAATTCTGCAGGAGAATTTGAGGAATAGAGTTGTTCTCAGGGACAGAAACTTATGATTATTTCCAAAGAAAGAGAAGCAACCAGCTCTAACTCAGCATTGACTGAGGCTGTCAGCTCTTACATTAATGAGCTACAGATCCCAAGATGGGAGAAGAACAAATGAAGGTGCGTGTTAAGGTGCTCAATGTCATAACTGGATCAGGCTGCCTAGTGGATTTCTGCCTAGAATCACAGCTTGACTAGATGACCTATGAATCCAAATAATACTCACTTTGGCTTAGTGGTATTGAGGCTACATTAACCATGCCCCAATTAGCTCTCAACAATAAAACTGCTTATTAAGTAAACTAATTCTCTCTAAATCTGGGGCTGCAACTGATAATGCTGAATTGCATAGATAATTTTTTTTTTTTTGAGCAGGGTCTTGCTTTATAGTTCAGGCTGGCTCTGGGCTCACTATGTAGCCCAGACCAGCCTTGAAATCATAGCAATCCTCCTGCTTCCACCTCCTGAGTGCAGACATTACAGGCATGAGCCACCACACCCAGTGTTGTGGTGTGTGGTTACCAGGAATCAACTCCACACCTGGTGCTTGCAAAGCACAGGCTGGAACCACTGAGTTAAATCCCGGCCCTGCATAGACTGTATTTTGATTTGTGCTGTAGTTTGATGTTCTATGACAGCACTCTCCAATAGTAATATGCAAGCCATGTTTGTAGCACTTATAAATTTTCTAGAAGTCACATTTTAAAAGCCTACATAGAAATACTTTTTAACTTTATATTTTATATTAAATTTATACTTATAAAACTGCAAAATTAGGATAGCATTCTTGTATACTTCTTATCCATATGCTTTTAATGTTAACATCTTGCATCAAAGTGGTAATATTAGCAAAACTAAGAAAGTAACAGGCATGATACTGTTAAGTAAACTACAGTCGCTATTTGGATTAGTGAAATGGTTGACACAGTGTTTCAAAAATATTATCATCTTTAGATGTGGTTACTATAAAATTATTGAGATATCATGTGTTGTTTGTTTTTTCTCAAGCTGTAAATTTGGTGTGTGTCTTACTTTTATAGCACATCTCACTTCAGGCTGTCCACGTTCTAAGGCTTCAATCACCACGTGTGGTGGGTTGCTTCTGTGCCAAAGAAGTTCTATAGTAACAGCTTCAAGAACTGTCATCAAGCTAAGTGTGGTGGATCACACTATAATCTTAGCCCTTGGGAAGCAGAGACAGGAGGATTGCCATGAGTTCGAGGCTCGCCTGGGCTACATAGTGAGTTCAGATTCAGTCGGAACTACAAAGGAAGACTCTATCCAAAAGAAAGCTAAAGAGAGAAATATCATTAACAATCCACTTATTCTCTGTGTGGATTATATACAGGATTCTTGAATTAAAAGTAGCTTGTTGTTAAGTGCATTGTGCTAGGGTTCATGTAGAATGCACCCCCAGCTTTCAAACTCATGATTGTCTGTAGGACCTTGACATAAACTTACACTTTCTGGGCTTCCTTTTGTTCATCTGTTAAAAAAATAAGTCAATAAAAAATGAAGAAAATAGCAACGGTTCATGAGGTCACTGGATAGATCGAAAGAGACAACACATGTTAAATGCTAGCAGAGCACCTTACCTGGAGTTGGTACACAATGAATGTTAGCTTTTAGTGGTCATCTGTGTCGCTACCAAAAGATCAAACATACGTGCACTTTCTTCAGTTTGAGTGATATTAAAAGTCAGGTTAGGGCTCTAGTTAATATTTTAGAAAGGCTCAACCAATGTTTATCAAGTATCTGCAATTTGCCAGGCACTGGGCTGAATGCTAGGATTATAAAGAAGAATTAAAAACCTTTATGAATTTGTTATTTAGTGGAAGGCAAGTAGAATTTAAATAATAAGCCTGCTTTTGGTATACGTACATGTTTTTGTGCCTGGTGGGGTGCAAGCTAGAAATTGTTGTGGCTATTTTATAAATATAAAGTCATTATATCTTTAAGAGTTATGAAAGCACAGTTAAAATATTAGTGAATATTATCACTAATCCTATTATTCTCATGATTAACTTGCTTTCTCTGTCTTTTGTTGTATTTATTTTAGTTTTTTATTGCTTAATCTTGTGTATCTGTTATCATAATGCTGGTATAATCACTGGACTCTTTCAATATTGCTAGATATTTGCTGCATTATCTGAAGGACTATTTATAAAAGGGATATTACCTACAGTGCTTTTAAATAAATGGATTAAGCTGCATTTATTAGTGGGAATAAAATTTATTTACTTCTTATTAGAGAAGGAGGTAGAAAGTTTACGGAAGGAGGCATTAGATACTTTAAGGAATACTTTTAATGGTAGTAATAACACAGTTTACATTTCTTGAGCACAGGCAGGTCTAAATGTAGTGGTACAGCATTAGAGGTCTGTCTTAATGAATACCCCAAACTAACTTCAAGAATGCTTTCATCTCTGAGTGTAAGTCAATTCTTAAAATTCTAGCTCCATACAGAGAATCAGAAAGCCATAGTAGTGACCTGCCACACTTGTGACTAAATATCTTTGGAAATTTGTGTTATGAACTATTTTCTTTCCTTGTTTCCTTTCTTTCTTCTTCCCTATTTCTTTCCTTCTTTTCTCATCTTTTCACATTCCTGTATTTACCTCAGATCATGTGATCAGTCATTTAGACCAAACTGTGTAATTTTTATGTTAGACTTGTGATTTGAGGGATCAACACCTTGGACTTTCAAAATGAGAACTGATATTTTACAAATCTTTAAGAATAGTCCATTGGTAATACAAGGATCATAAGGCAAAGTCCTTCATCTGAATTCTGGCTTTTTCTTTAATTAGATACAGTCTTTTGGAGCAACTTAACCTCTTTGAGCATCAGTTTCATTATTTATGAAGTGCTAAAAAGAAAACGGCCTCACTTCTGGGGTTGTTCTGAGGATCAAGACAGATACTGTATGTAAAGCTTGTATACCAGGTGCGTTGTGCACGTTGACCATAGAGTAGACTCCATATGTATTTGTGTAACAGTCAATCCAAATTGCTGTGTACTGAAGACTGGGGGCTGAATGCAGGACAATGATGAATACAGCAAGAATATAGAAGAGATTCCCTCAGCTCTTAACTAGATATGCTGCATTAGATATAATGTTTTTGTGGGGATATTCATATTGAAATCTTGGCTTTACTATGTAACATAACTGTTCTTGTTTGCTCCATTTTCTCACTTCCCATTGATCATTCCAAGAATAAAGCCCAAAGGATATAAAACAATGCGTTTATCTGTTGTTTCTTTATTGCTTGTCACTGAGGGCTAAACCCAGGGCCTCACATGTTCTAAGATGTACACAAAGCTACACCCCGGCCCTCAAAAGTTTTCATTTTTTTCAATTACTTAAAAAGGTTGTCCTTACCCTACTCTGTTGCCTAGGCTTGGACACTTGCTCCATTGAGGTGGAACAGACAGAAAACAGAATGCTAGAAGCTAGTTCCCTTTGTGCCCTGGAAGATGTAGGAAAGGAGCAAGAATATTCCTGCCTCCTGAGAAACTGAGTGTGAATGGCCCAGTGTGGGGAGGGGCAGCAGGTTGGTACATCACTCCATACCTATGTGCTGTCCTCCTGGGTGTAGAAGAGATGGCACTATGGTGCTTTGGAATGAGCTCTGGGCAGAAACCCTGCTCTGTGAGGGAATTGGTCTGCTGAGATGATACAGGTCCAAAAAAGAAATGGATTAGAATAGTTGGGGCTACTGAAGCCAGTAGAGAACCTACAATCTCACTCCTAGAACAATGTGAGAGAGAAGCATTATATACTTCAGCTTTAGTTCATGAAGTAAAAAAAGATGAAATATTTTGTGGAAGAGGTCAAATTTATAGACTCTGACTCTTCAGGACTAGCATTAGGTCAGATTAGCTGTATTTTCTGATGATATATTTTATAAGTAGCAGGAGAAGGATGAGGTAGTTTAAAGTGTTGAAAAACAGATTATTAGAACAGAAAATATTGAGATATGTACTGAGGCTAATCAAACTATTGGGTCTAAATTTACCAGATCGGATTAAATATTTATCCTTATCTATTAACTGGTGGTACAGTTGTGGGTTTGCATTTGTTAAGATGTGGGTTTCCTTTGAATGGGATGGGCAAGATTGTGGGAGGAGCAGTTTTTATGAAGATTAAATTCCATTTTGGACATATTAAATCTGAGAAGTGTGGTAGACATTCACAAGGACAGAGGCGTGTGCTTTTAGGTAGGAGAAACTGAAACCTGGTAGTAGTGATGGAGATAAAGGTGGAGTCTTCAGCAAATAGATATATTTTTGTTCCAAGCACACCTCAAATACTTAAGCATTTGCAAAAAATAGACCTTTCTCTGGTTATCTTTGGCAATCACTGTGCCAATTGGCAGGCTTTTTCTCTCTCTTAATCAAGACTCTAAGTAAACTGGAAAAGCGGGATCCGAATAAGATGACCTAGAGGGTAAGGACTGGTGGTGAATATGAAATTCTTAGAGATAGAAATGGTCTCCATGAGGAAAGGCACAAGGCAAGCCTGTCCACACTCTCATGTGTCTGCCGTACAGAACAGTGAACACTTCACACACACATCACCGGAGCAACATGTTGAAAAAGAGTCCAGTCCTTTTTGTAGTCTACTGATTTAGTTCAAAACAGGAAAAAATATTACAGACATATGCTTTTGACTGGACATTATCCAAAGCCACTTGCTTCTTCCTGGTACCTGTTTGCTTTATAAAATAACATCTTTGAGAGCCAGTCTGAACACTCACCTCTGCTGAGGGTTCCGTGTACCTGAGTCCACTGTGAGCTGACAGCAAAGGTGTGGAACGGAGTCTGTGCTCTTCCCGTGCCCCTGTGCCCCTGTGCTCCCTGTCCATCTTCTCTAGGTGCATGCAGATGTGACAGTGGAAGCAAATGCTCTTCCTCACAACACCAGGGATGGATGCACATACGCCGATCTTCTCCCCATCACCGATGACGTAATACAAGACTCTCCCCCCAGGTCCCCCCAGGTCTGCTCTCATTTCTGGCTTGTTCTGAGGTGCTGGTGCTGGTTCTGTGATGCTCATCTTACTGTCTAAGCAAATGCAGTCTTCTGAGAAGCCTGTGGACACTGTAATACAAGGATTAATAATAGTCCAAGTGATAGTAATGATATCAATTATGATAAAATCGGTTGCTGATATCTATTAATTTCTTATGCACTAAGGTTACTTAATTAATTTCTTCTGCTGCCCTTGGATACAAGGTACATGACTGCGCATTCACAGAGATTAGGACCAAGCCTGGGTCAAACTGTTGGAGTTAGAGTTCTAGCAGCACAACTTGTCACTAAGCGATGTGGATCCCTTTGCTTCAGTTTTCAACCTCAAAAATGGTCACAACAGCAGTGAGACAAGGCCTACAGTGGCTTTAGGACTAAGTTTGATAATACATATAAAGAAAGCAAAACAAGGGCCAGGGTTTTAGCTCAGTGGTTCCAGCGCCTGTCTTGCAAATGCAAGGACCCTGGTTCACTCCTGGTAACCACATACAATACTGTGCTTGGAGACTCACACCCAGCAGCAACCAGTACCACATACCACAGTGCCAGGCATGGTGGCTCACGCCTGTCATCCCAGCACTCAGGAGGCAGAGGCAGGAGGATTGCTGTGATGTGAGTTTGAGGCTGAGCTCAGGGCCAGCCTGAACTTCAAAGTGAGACCCTGTCTCAAAAAAAAAAAAAAAAATAGAAAGAAAGAAAAACATCTAGCAGCAGCTATTAAGTAATTTATAATGCCAGCATTATAAAAAATGAGTATTAGATTTGAAAAACAAGTCACTCATCAGTGATTCCATAATGCCCCCCGATACGTGGGATTATGGGTGTAAAATCAGGCTTGTTCAAAGCTCTCCTGAGTCTGGTAAATCAGGGGCTTTATTATCTCAACTATTCTTGTTCCCATTTTGGAAATAGAATGTGGGGCCAAAGGGGACTTGGATCAACAATAATTAAGTGATGTTACCAACATTCCAACTAGTCAGTTTGACAACAACTTTTCTGATACTTGTTTATAACTGTTACCATTTTATTTTGCAGTAGTGGTAAAGGTGTCATGTATGTAGCACATGACTATGTGTTTTATTGTCCTTAGGAGGATACCAGTGTTCTCATTTTAATTGGACTTTCCTTGTACCATTTCATATGGGCCTGATCCACATGCAAACTAAACAGTGAGGGTAGGGAAGGGTGGGGAGAAGTCCATCTGTCACACAGAGATATTGGATAGTAAAATAGATAGAAGCCAGGAGTTCTGGTCTGCTGTTTCACAGTAGGGTCACTGTAGATGATGACAATGTACAGTGTACATTTCATACAGCTAAAACAAGAGAGTGAATGTCTTTCCATAAAAATAATAAATGTGTGAAGAGCTATATATTTTCACCCTGTCTTCAATGTTACACCATGGGTCCATGTATCAAAACATCATGTGTTACTCCATAAATTCTCATTTTTATGTGCTAGTTTTACAAAATAACAAATTAAATTAAAACTAACACAAAGAAATGTATTAATCACCTTTCTGCTGCTGGGACAAAGCACCTGACATATTCAATTTAGAGGAGAAAAGGGATATTTTACCTCACAATTTCCATCCCTGTTGACTGGGTCTGAGGTGGAGATGGTGTAAGAGAAGAAAGCTGCTCACTTCAGAATAGCTGAGAAACAGAGAAAAGGAGAAAAACTAGAGAGAAGGGGAGGGCGGGAGGGAGGGCCGAACCAGGGACAAGGCTTCTGGCTATTTCCCCACGAGCGACCTACTCCACAGGGCTCCATTCCTAGGAACCCACTCAGCCATGATTAATCCATTGATGAGCTCAGGACCTTTTTGATCCAAGCACCTTCTAAAAGCCTCACCCCTGAACACCAAGATTACTGGAGGATGTTTTAGATGCAAACCAGAACAATAAAAAATGAACATGAAAACAAACACTTTTTTAAAAAAAACTTCAGTTCTGTGAGCAATTCAGTATACCTGATCCTATATCCATTCCAGGGCAGCAGGGTCCTGATTTCACAGGGAAGTCCACATATATAAAACTACTCTGAAAACTCTAATTTCTTAACATTATTATTCTAGGATGTTTGTTGCATGGGTACTAATACCTAGGAATGTTTGTGCCATCTGCATAGAAATGAAAAAGCCTCTGAAAGTTGATGTTATACCTCTCAACTCATTTCTCCCCCTCTATTTTTCCCATTTCTAATGTTGACAACCACCCACATGGCACTCACTGGAGCTCAGTGTAGCCCACAGAAATGCCAGCTGGCTGCATGCCAGTGTCAGGGGTATGAGACTGTTGAAAGCTTCCTCATTGCAAAACTTGTCAACTGCAAGCATTGTTTCTCAGTCTGAAATACTCTTCTTTTCCTACCCCTTTGATTTCTCTCCCCACCTGGGAAGGGGACTCAGCGCGGGTTACTAATTATATTGCGGTAGCTGTGATTCCTCCCAACACGAGGCCTCATCTTTATGCGGCGTCACTCGCAGAGCTGCACTAGCTAATGCGTGGAGATGGGCGAGGCTGTCAGCATCTGCCAGCGACAGCGCAGGCGAGGCTGTTGGGCCTCCTTGTAGTTCCACACTTGCTTTTTCAAATGTGATTTGTTTTCTCCAAACCTGTCCAAAACGCTACATCCAGAGAGAAACATGATGAGAACACGAAATCTGCTTTCTGCCTATTTTTGGCAATTATAACAATCTTCGTCCACATCTAATAGCTATGCTAGTTTTTCTCCCTTGGGAATCAATGAGCACCAAAGTTCAGATGTGAGCGTTTAAAAAGCGAAGGCTTTTCTTCTCTCCTGATAACAACTTCTCAAGTGGCCTCTGAGACGCCCTCTAATGAAATCCTGTATTTGGAATGTTGACTTGTGCACATTGGATTGTTGATTAGAGCAATAAATGGAGAAAGCTTGCCAGGATCACAGCACTTCTTAGACTGTACAAAAACACATTGCCTTTTAAGCAACGGGCATAATGTTTTACACAACAAGCAAAATTGATCTTCACTGGCTTAAGACCATACCGGCCTCCAAAATCTCTCGGTTACATTCAGAGGGATTCTGAATGTGTCTAACTTGCACATAATGAAAATACACAGTGCACATTCAACACATATACTGTGTATATGGCACGCTAATAATGTTATATGTCACCTGCTTATAACCAAGAGTGAAATCAGCTCCGTCTTACAATTTCTTTGGGAAATCATGGAGTTCCGATTCGTAAACTGGTCATCACTTCCGGTATCTTTAGTTTAGATGAGGTGGTGTGATAATTCTGAATACTGGACCATCTCTGGAGGCTACACACCTCCAGTAAAGGATCCCCGGGGTTACCGCGTTGGATTCCAAGTGAGCTTGGAATCAGGTGTAATAGGAATGAAAAGGAGTGGTCAATATTTATCTTCTCCCATAGAAACGAGGCCATTTCTGACCCATAGCAGCCCAAGACTGATGTACAGTATAGTTCTGATATGAAATCTTTGCATTTTTTTCACTCAGAATATTTTGCATTTCTTTGCTAGAACAAAAGATGTATTGGTTTTTGCTGAGCACTGTGTCTAGGCATATTCTACAAAATTTACATGTGTTGTCCCTGCAGTTATCACAATGGTTTAATAAAGTAGCACCACTACTTCCCAAATCTTTAGATAAGGGCATTAAAATGCAGCAACAATAAGTGTTTTGTTGAAGGCCACACAGTAAGTGGTGGATGGAAACAGACCAGGTCCTTCTATTCCATAGTGCTTATCATCCCTGTGAATGCAGACTTGGAGAGGCAATAGCAGTGGGGACAATTTTAAGATCAAGAGAATCCAAACGAGAAGAAAAATGTATAGACATCTTGGCTTTTCAGTGCTTCTTTTGTCTATAACTTCTAGAATTTCTCATTTTGAGGAGAACAATTCTGCGTTTATTGTAGCTACATAATTCTCCTTTGCAACAAAATATTCTGAGAGTGTCACATCCCGGGAGCACCCATGGGAACCATAAATTGTAGGGGTCTGAGGGTGCAGATTACCTCAACACTGACTGGGGGTGATGGAGCGCGAAGTTCCATGTTGGTGCCACCCATGGTTTTAAACCACACCCTCTCTAAATAGGATTCTCCCCCAAACAACTGCAGTTAAAGCAATGAGGAATACTTCTATCGTTTCCTGTTAAAGTGAGTATAGCCATCATTTAAAAAAATCTTTATATACCAATAAGATCCCTTTAAATCAATTGCAGGACGCATTTGATCAAAACTAGATATTTCAAGCTTGGCTATTGGGTAGAATATTTTGATTTGCTTCTACAAGTCCTAACTCTGCTACAAAGGGTGGAAAGAGCCCAGGGCTGCTCTGGATTCTGGGCTGTTGCAAGCACTTGAGTCACTGAGGTTCTCAAAGCACCTAATGAAATGAGGGTCAACTGCAATTCCATCTCTAAGACTTTTCCTTGATTTGTGGCTAAAACTCAAAAGGAAGATGAACCACTGGTTCACTTATTTTGGTTTATTTGATATCATTCCATAACACACAATCGGTTTCACTATGGAATTATGTTAAGAGCATTTTTTCTTTGTTCTGATAATGACCCAATTCCAAGGACACCTTCTGACTATTTTCCTTTCTGTGTCACACACAGAAATCAAGCACATGTGTGTGACTAGGTTCCTTCTCCTGCTTTT
>PVIR01043976.1:0-11450 GCA_004026965.1 Petromus typicus
GTCTGGCAAGTTTCCCAGGCCAACTTATTTCTGGGAGAGAAAAAGTGAAAATTACTAAAGTTCTAGGGGGCACATGTGTCACTGTAAAGACACATGAGGGGATCCCACAGAAGTGGCTGTGGAACAGGTGGGAAGGCAATGAGCTGTGAAGCTGGCTGTGTAAAGCCAAGGTCACTTCATCTGTGAAGAAATGAAATCTCAGACCCTTTAGGTATCTTTGTTCAGGACATCAGCCCTGAGCAGGTTGGCACTTGTGAGTTTGGCTCCTAATTTCCACCACTGCTTAGTTTGTTCCCTCTCCTCCTGCTCATCTGTCTGTCTGTCTGTCTGTCTGTGGATCCCGGCATTGCCTGGAGCTGGAATGGCCTGGGAGCTCCAGGCTCTGATGTTGGAGCGCAGCCCTCTGCTTCTGAGCAATGCCTGTCCAACTACACCCATTCCCAGTGGTCCACGGTATCACGCTGATGGCTCGGGTTTCTCACTCACAGTTCCAAGAGCAAGTCCCCTTAGAAGAAGCGCAGTAGTGAGGAAAGGGAGCAGTTCTAGGGTGGGGTGAAGCGGGAGTGTTCGTGGAGCTTCATCGTTCTTTACCTGCTGTTCCCTTTTCACCTTTCTCTCCTTTCCTGCCGTCTCGACCATCTCTTCCCGGAAGCCCGATCCGACCATGGTGCCCGGGGGAACCATTTGCTCCAGGTGGCCCTGGAGGTCCAGGTAAGCCAGGAATGCTACAGATATATCTGGGGGAGTAGTTCTCTCCTTTGACCTGACTACCCCGAGGTTGTCCACTGGCACATATGGCAAAACTTGTAACATAGAGCAACACAAACATCTTTGGCTCTGGAAGAGAAACACAGAGACATAAATGACCCTCTCAGGGTGACACTTCACATGATTGATTCAGTCTGAACATGAGAACAGGCAACTACAACAACCCCCTCCACTGTTTGCCATTCTGAGTGTGCAAAACCTGTTTTTCCTCATAGATCCCTTGAAAACCATTAGCGCTTATTGACAAAGTTCTTGGTGCCTGACGCAGGGTGGTGCAGATGAAACACTGATGAGAAAATTTTCAAAACAAATCTCTGTGTTGCATTTATTCTACAAAAATCAATGACAGACTTTGAAAAATGACTCTTTCTTTCTGTACAAGTAACATATTAAGAAAATAGGGTTGTAAATGAGTGAAATAAATATCAGCACAGTTCTACCAGCCGGAGATAACTACTCTTTACTCTTGAATAAATCCTTGTGCATTTGATTATTTATGCTCTGAAGAAAAGTGATGCTGGATAATTTCCATAATTCTTTAACATTTATGTCACCTAATAATATATTATGAACATCTTCCTATGTTAAATATTATTCACAACATGAAGAGCTCTTGCTTTTGTCTTTGCTGTGTCTCACACATATAATCCTCACTACAGACATTTGCTTCCAATGCTCCTGCCAGTACAAACACCAAGCTAGACATCCTTCTGCATAATCTTTGCATACATTCATGATGGTTTTCTTTGAATTTATGGGCCTTTAAAGCAGAAAAAAGAAGCATTTTCAGGAAAGCGATGTTTTTCACTTGGTAATCATGTGTAGTGCCAATTAGTGTTAATTGGAGCATGGTGTGTGTCCTGAGGGGCGTCTCAAACTTTAATTTAAAATCTGCAGGATAGAGTGCCAGGGTGTCCCATTAAGCCATTAGCACGGGGTCAATTAAAGAACTGCGTGAGATTAAGTCATGCAGGGCACCGCATGGTTTGAGCACAGTGGGCCCCAGGTCTCTTCGCTCTAATCTAATCTGACCTGGCTTCCTTCTGTGAGGCCTGGAAGCTGCCGAGGATGCCTCGTGCATCAGCGCAACAGCCTTACTCCACTGCAGGTGGACGAAGGTGGCAGCAGCTGAAGACATTTGATTTTTTGGATAAGAAATTTCTCACATGGGAAAATATGCACAGGTGGTATGCGGTTGTGTATCTGAGTCATTTTTGGATGGTTGAACCCATGTTTTAGAAAGAAATCTGTATAGAACTCGATCCAGACTATATTCCCCCAAAGGATATAATCATAATACATGAGAAAAACAGTGAAATCATTTTTTTCTGTCTTGATGGCAACCTCATAAAATTAACCAGGTACAAGGTACCATTTTATGGTTCTCATGGGAAATTACACTTTGAAATTTGACGTAAACACTTACCAGATTATAGGAATGATAAACTGAGAAAAACGAAGGTTCATAAGATTCTGAAATAAGCCTCATTCCCAGGAACTGATTAGTTGAGAAAGCAAAGTGACTGGCTTAGAGGCTGTATGTCCTCAACCAAACCTTACTGTTACCAGCTCTCCACCAAGAAAAAAACCCCCCAAAACAAAGCAAAGCAAAACAAAACAAAAGACATCACTACATCTTTTCCACATTTTGGCTCCTTCACTTAACATCATCTGTGTTTTACTACTATGATGAAATACTTAAGTCTGGGGACATATGAAGAAAAGTGGCTAATTCAGCTCATGTTTTTGAGTGATGCAAGTTCAAACCATATAATGCTGGCTTTGCCCAGGGCCATGTGGCTCATCACTTTGTGGCAGATGGCTTCACAGTAAAAATGTTGAGAGAGTGCAGGCTGGGAGGGGAAGACAGACACAGAGACAGAGAGACAGAGGGAGAGAGATAGAGACAGGGAGACAGAGACAGAGAAAGAAAGAGAGACACATGGAGAGAGATATCACAGAGGAGTTAGGTCAAGTCCTGCCTGTGGCTTCCCATTAGCCCCACCCCCTTAAGATCCCACCCCTGCTACCTCTGGGGACCAAGTTCACCCTCATGATGTTTGGGAATCATTAAGACCTTGGGGAGCACTTAAACTGTGTTTAGACTGTGGGAAGCACTAGTCTCAAATCACTGCTCCTGTGGCTCCGACGGGAGGAAGGTGCACTCTGACAGCCCTGTGAGCCTGAGAAAGGCACCAGCCCTTTTGAAGGACCAGCCAGTGAAAGAAAACACAAAGAACTTCATTCACAGTCCTTTCTGCCCTTGTCACGGGTAGATGAAATCACCAATTTCTCTCTCTTGTAGAAGACTGAGGAGGAGAAGAGCGCCTCAATCCTCTTTTCCATGCTCTATTTTTTTCCTGTTTTCTTTTGTGCTTTATTATATTTCATATTGTTCTCTTCTGGCTGATAGTGCATAAGGTCCATGTGGGGAGGAGTTATGTCTTAATTATTGATGGGGCCAATTGCTTATAACAATGCTTGAAGCAGAAAATCCCAACCAGGGAAAGAGAAGACTTTTTGGAGGAGATGTGAGTTTTATGGAAAAAAATTGAGAGATTATGGAATATGAGAATATTACAAGAGAAAGGGGAAAAGAAGATTTAAAGGAAGTTTCCTGGGGTCTATATGTCTCTTAAAATGTTTGAAATGTACAAATAAAGGATTTGGATGATTTTTTGTTTTGTACAGCTTATAGTGTTTGAACATATTTAAAATTTAATTTTTATGTAGATAATTATTTGCACTTCCAAACATTTGAAAGAACATGAAATAGATCTCTATTTTTTTTCCTACCTCTGATGCTGTTGCTTCTCTGTGGGAGATGAACATTTGGGTTCTTGTGTAGCTACTTTTCCTCCCAGCCCCTGTACATAGTGCTCAGCACTTCGGTTTTCCCTTCACTTCCGCAGCCGTACAGAGGAGCACCCTTGACATCCACAGAGGGCTGGTTCCCAGGCCCTCTACCACCCACATCCTCACCACAATTCTAAAAAGCCCACCCCCTGATGTAAAACTGAATAGTGTACACATCTTCCTGAATGTTTTAATTTACCTCTAGTTACTTATCTCTATACAATGTAAATGTCATGTCAATGGTTGCTACATTATTTTATTAGGATAATAAAGAAAAGTCTGCACCTCCTGAGTGTGCAACTTTGAATATTTTTGGTCTATGATGGAATCCGTAGCAACGGATGCTGTGGGAGTCGGGGCCCACTTGTGTATCTGTCTTAGTAAAGTAAGAATGACTTCACCTCTTCTATCTCAGTGGCTATAAAATACCATTCTATGCATATTTCATATTTTAACAACCTCTCTTAATACATATTTGTTCTTTGCTACTTGAAAGAGTGGTGCAAAGTGGATTTATATCATCTATCTGCACATGTTGCAGGACCTGAACAGTAAATAATCTTTCCCAGTTTTCCCTAGGTTTTCATGTGTTTTAAAAATATATTTGTCATGAAAATAATTTTAAAATTCTAGTTCGTTATATTCAGAAGACTTTGCTTATTTTAAGATAGTAAGAAGCACCCTCACACTATTCTTTGAATTCTCTTGTTTCAATTCATCACTTTAAAAATTTTTATGTCAGAATTTTTCTTTTCTTTTTTCCTTTCAGGGTCAAAGTGAGGGTCTAGATTTTTATATATCTATATCCATATTTATATTTTAAAAATGTATCTGTATTTTCCCCTTGATGTTAGAATTTTTCTGACTCCAAAAAAGACGCAACTTTATATTTCCAGCTCCTAGTCTTGAATAACTGAGATGGCCCCACTCCCGCCCACTGCTGCACAGTGAACTCAGCCATTTTCAGTGAACCATTTGAGTCACAACTCGATAAACTTTATACTAATTGGCAACAGCTTTACAAAGATATAATTTGCATTCCATGAAATTAACCAAAGTCTACAATTCAGTGCACATCACAATTCATTTTAGAGTTTTTAAAAAATTTTCTGAAAGAAAACTTACACCCATTAGCAATCACTTCTTATACATTAGCTTCCAAAGTTTTAAACTGAACTATGCAACTTTATGCAGACGTGCTAAAGTGTATCTCTTTCCACTTTTGGGTTTCTTTAGAGTTGGAAACCAAAGCTCTGGAAATGTTAATCTTGAATAGATCTGTCCTAGATATCAATGTAAATGTAAATGACTGTCTTATTTTTCTGCAGTGATAACAAAGTAACAGGTCGTTAGCTTGTCAAGCACATATTTAAAAAATTATACATACTGCATATGTGTATGTACTGAACTTTCATGTTAATGCGTGTGTAGAATCTTTAGGGTAGGGATGTAGCATTAATGTTTTGCAAGTTTGCTTAATTACAGATATACTTTGCTCTTGCTGAACTAGCCATGAAAAACATGAGGAGAAACACTGATTAACTCAATGCAGATACTAAGCTGCCAGAAAATGTATTCATAAATTAAGATCATTTTATTAATAATGTGTTTTTTTTCTTATAGAAATAAAAGATGTTGGAGGGAATGTAAATTGCCGAAATCTCTGGAAAAACGGTATAATGATTCCTCAAAAACTAAACATAAAATTGATCCAGCAATTCTATTTCAAGATATACATCAAAAAATATAAAATCAAGGATTCAGATATTTTCACACCTTTGTCCTCAGCAGCATTATTTGTAATAGGCAGAAGGTAGCTGTAACCCAAGCATGTATCAGTATAAGAGAGGACTAAACAAAGCACAGCCTACAGGTGCCCTGGAGTCAGCCTTACAAAGGAGGAAAGTCAGACACGTGACAGGAGGAGCCTGAAAGACCCTGCACTGTGTGAAGTAAAGCAGTCTCAAAAGGACAGGATTGCGTGACTCCCTTCATGAGATGTCCCTAGACTAACACATTCATAGAGACAAAAACATAACCATTTCTCTATGGACTCATCCACCGTCATAAAATGACACAGTCAAGATCTGGACTGAGTTCTGTTTGTCTCCAAACAGTTCGGTTTTCCTCTACATCACACGAGGGAAACTGTAACACATTACTTCATGACAAAGCACTCTCTTTGATTATTAATTCTACTTGGAAAAGCGCTTTGCCTGGAAATCATTAGGAAGAGGATAGGTGACCAGGGAGAGGAGAATAAGACATCTCCTTGGCCTTCACCAAGGAGATTTCACAATAGCAGGCTTTGTCGTCCTCTGGCTGAAGCAGGAAAGCTCCGAGCCTGGGACAGGACGGAGACTTCATCCCCAACCCCTCTTTATTACTGGCCCTCAGTGCTTTGCCAGGGGGAGCTCTGACTTTTCTGGGCAGGACTGGTTTCCCTGTCTGAATGAACTGCTTCTCTTGGAACTTCTCAGGGCCCTGCAGGTTCACACAATGACTGCGTTGTGGCTTCTACTTACTCACTAATTTCCTCAGCAAAATGTAAGCTCAGTATCACTAAGTGACTAAGAAAAAAATCTCCCCAGTATCCTAGTCAGCAGAGACTTGTCTACAGCAGAGGCCCAACAAAGAATGAAAAAAAAACACATATTCATCAGGATTTATTATTATCAGGAGCTCGTGATTCAAAGTTTTGGCCGTGTCATGTTAAGTGCTAAAAGCCTCACATTTGCAAACTATTGTGCGATCTACAGAGTGACGATATGTCCAGAGTGTCCTCCCCCAGGCTTTTCTGTGGGAGGCTGGGTGGGAAACCCGAGTCAGAGCCACTGACGGCCGTCACAAAGCTGGTGTCAGACCAGAGACTGAGACCTGGATCTTCAGTTTCCTGGATTCTTCCTACAGAACTACCTGTTTAATTAAGTAAAAATCTACTATAACGAAAACAGCCTATTGCACCTACATTTGTCAAAATTCTAAAAGCAGAGTAAATACCATACCGTTCTCTGGGCTGGTGGGTTGCTGCTGGTTCTCGGTGTACAAGAGACTGAAGATCTTTCATGAGAGCTCACTGAAAAATTTGCTTTGGTACCCAGCAAAATAAGAAATCCAAATTCTCAAAGATTTCCAAATAGTTGTGCTAAAAATAATCTTCTCCGTTAGTCCCAGAGAGCCAGAGGCCCTGGAAGTCATTCATCTACCAAAGCGCAACTCAAGGACCAGTTAAAATCACAGTCCTGTGTGGGATGAACTTCTAAGGGCCAGCTTTCCCTGACTGGTAAGTTTATAGGCTTCTCCATCTCTGTGTACTCTCACCTCTTCTTCAGATTTGTTTACTTAATATTTTTCCCTCTTCATTTGTTTTCCACTGAGTGGATGGTTTCAGAAAAAAAAAAATTACTCACTGACTGGAAATTAGTTGTTAACTTAGAGAAAAGAGTCATTTCCTAGTTGAGAGTGTTCAAGGCAGAAATTTTAGATTCTAGACATAAAATGGAGTTTTGTGCACTATGGAATGCTGCCCCTATTCTTGGATAAGTATGGCAGGAAAATGGCCCTTCCACCTTGTGCTGCAGAAACACAGGGCCACAAACCCTAAGGATATTTTCTTTATTCTTTGTTGAATGGATAAATGATTGAGTGTTTTTAGAAGACGAAGATGTCTTCATTCCTGCAGAGAACAAATCATAGCAACCCAAAAGGCAGAGTGATTCTTCAGAGCCTAACTACTCATTTTTAGTGTAATCAATTTCTTTGTTTCCTTTTGAGATGTATTTTTTTATATCTCCATGGTAACCACAATGTATCATTCATGATGTCACTTAGGGAAATTAAGTGACTAAAAAAAAAATCCTATTTTCTCCTTCATCCTTCTGAAGCAGTAAGAACCCTGAAGGAAATATTTTCAGGATTAGAGAAGTGAATATTGACCACAAAATTCACCAATAGTATTGGTAGACTCCCTAGTTTAAGCTTTATTTTGCTGTCAGCACCCACTCTTCACATGGGAGGAAGTGTTTTTAAAAAATTTTTTGGCTGTCAAATTCTGAATGACATCATAGCATTGTAAAATAATATCTTTTTCTTTTTTTTTTAAGTTTTTTTTTTTTTGAGTCAGGGTCCCACATTGTAGTTCAGGCTGGTCCTGAACTCAGCCTCAAACTCAGCAGTCTTCCTGCCTCTGCCTCCTGAGTGCTGGGATTACAGGTGGGAACCATTATGCCTGGCACTGGTATGTGGTACTGATTGCTGGTGGGGGTGAGTCACCCCACCCAGCATTGTTGTATGTGATTACCTGGATTAAACCCAGTCCCTTGCACTTGCAAGACAGGTTCTGGAACCACTGAGCAAAATCCCTGGCCCAAGTAAAATAATATTCTAAGTAAAGAAGCTAGCCTAGTATTTTTTCTAAATGAGAATGTATTCTTCTTCTTCTTTTTTTTTTTTTTTTTTTTTAGACAGGGTCTCACTTTGTAGTTCAGGCTGGCCCTGAGCTCAGCCTCAAATTTACATCACAGAAATCCTCCTGCCTCTGCCTCCTGAGTGCTGGGATTACAGGCATGAGCCACCATGCCCGGCACTGTGGTGTGTGGTACTGATTGCTGGTGAGTGTGAGTCATCACACCCGGTATTGTTTTATGTGGTGACTGGGGATCGAACCCAGGCCCTTGTACTTGCAAGGCAGACACTGGAGCCACTGAGCTAAATCCCAGCCCAAGAATGTATTCTTAATCACACAGAGTTCCTGGGTTTCTTTTCTCACTCTCAAAATAAAATGATTTCCCTTAACTGTTACTCATGTTCTTTATAGTTCTTCATTTTTCCTAATAGAGTGTTGATACTGAGTATCAGGTACCGACAAGCTTAATTTCAGGTGACCCATCCTTTTCCTAGGCTTGTTTGTTTGCAAGACATCATTTCTCTATGGGCATTTCCCATTCATTTGTTGAATGGGTTCTCTGCCAGGGAGCTCGGATGAATTTGTGGACCAACAAGTGTTTGGGTGGTAGGTGTGCTTTCCTCCTTCTGACTTGCTTGATATAATTTATGAATATTCTTATTTTCTCTCTGTGTCATTTCTCTTTACTGTTGTTTACAGTATTAAAACTTTTGGTACTTTTTCAGGAGTATCAGTTGCACACATGAATGGGGTTCACTGTGATATTCCCATTCTTGCATACAGTGGTACTGAGCAAATCCAGCCTTCCATTCCACCCTCCTCCTCTCACTCCTCCCAACGCCTCTGCCACACTTTTGATGATGAGGTTTCATGTATCATTAAAACATCACAGAAATTTTTTTCTTTCCTGCAATATTCATTGTTCCTCTTTTTTAGAAATTATTTTCATGTCAGACAACTCCATGCAGTCTGTGTCTTTCTGGATTTATTTTTCCTTCCAGGGAGATGATCCTCCTGAAGAGTGTCTTAGAGCATCTAGATCTCAGATGTGGATACAACTTGTTGGTGTCTATTTCATGCCATTATTTTTGTACTCATTTTAGAGGCAGTAATGAAAAGTGGTGGGTAGAAAAACACATTGAAGACAGCATTGACTTTAAGTAAAATGTCTGATTCTGTCTTGTTGCTTTTGTGAAGTATAGTGGGATTCCCAGTTGGGGAGGGTGAGGCACAGAGTCATGACGCAGACCCTGGAGAAGGTTTCTGGAACTCTTCCAGCTTTATTTAGGCTTAGTGTATTTTTATAGCAAGGGGTCACAGGGCGTGGTGAGGGCAGAGAAGGGGTGAAGGTTCATTGGTTTAACCTACGATCTTGCCTGATAAGGGAATTTTGTGAGCAGGGAGTTTACGTGGCGTGAGCAGGACTAGGTGGGAGGTGAGGCCGTGGGTGAGAGACAAGAAGGGATGGGATTTTAAGAAGGCCACTGACAAGGCTCAACGCATGAGTGCGAGTGTGCTCAAGCCCCTAAGGTTCTCCAAGTCTGTAGGGAGTCAGGACTCAACCATCAGGCTCAGGAAATAGGCATGCGGTGCACTTGTCCTAGCCAAACCTGAACCTCTCCCTTAGTGTCTCTCCCTGCCGCTCAGTCCATGGCCTAGTTCTCATTCTGTTTTTTTTCTAAGCAGGTACTTTTTCCTTCTCAGACTGTGCTTTTGTTTTGTTGTAGCTTTTATCAACTTTTCAACTGAACTCAGTTTGATTTGTTCCAATCCATTTAGTGTTCCCAGAGCATCTAATAGTGTACTGGTAAGCGAGCTCTTGAAAATATAGTTCTGGATTGTAGCATTTGCCATTTCCTAGGTATAAATACTCCACAATGGCCAGGTATAAGCCACCAACCTGACATTTACTGAATACAAGATAGGGAAGGCATGTGCAGAAATTGGTGCTCACCATGGAATTCTAACACTTTGCATACCACTGAATGACCTCTCTCTTCTTGTTTGTCTCTCTGTGTCTCTGTTTTCTCTATCTTTCTCTCTCTCATATACATACACACACATGCATGGACCACTTCACTGGGTGTTAGAATTATTTTAAAAGATGATCTTAGCAGATAAACAAGGAGCACACAGTGCTAAGACACTGCAAGCACTGCTTCCTTTAATCTTCACAGTGTGACTTTTCCTCTCTTCCTTTCATAGCTGAGTAATTTAGGCAGCCAGCACACCACACAGTACGCACCTCACTATACACATTTTTCCTCCTTAAGGTCCTGGTGCACCCCCCCTCCTGTGTCATGATCTGCCCTGCTCCTTCCCAGCAATGCGGGAAGCATTACAAGGTAGCTTGTTACATTGGTAACTTTACAAGGCCAGGTTTCTGCATCCAAATGACTTGCAATTGGGTGGACACATAGCTGTCTTTTCTTCCTCTGTGCAGGTGTGTCAAAGTCTTTTAGGAATTTAATGTCCTTATTCTAGTCTCAGAGCTTTGCTTATGCTATTTCCTCAGGCTGCAAGTCCTTGCCAACCAGGTTCTCTTTTCCTTTTCCATCTGTTTATCTTCCTTATGCATCATTTTCTCCAGAGAATTTCCCTGATACTCTCTGAACCTGTCACAAGATTTCCTGTGAACCTTCCTAAAATGTATGTGGACTTCCCTTCGGCAAAAGAAAAGTCGCGCTGTGAAGATTAAAGGAAGCAGTGCTTGCAGTGTCTTAGCACTTAGAGAAACTTAGTTAAGTCCACAGGTCAGATAATGTTTGCCCACAAAAATAACATTTGCCATGAAATATGAAACAAGGAGAGACACTGAGAGAATAAAAAGCACCAAGTCCTGAGGTGGAAAAGGACAGTGTTGAACAGAGGCCACTGGGAAGGAGCAGAGCAGCTCATGACATAGGAGGGGGGTGCACCAGGACCAGCCAGGGCCATGCTGCTCTTCATCCTGGGTGGGTAGAGGGCCTGGAAGGGGTGTGAGTGGGCTTCTGGGTCAGACTCTTGACTTTGCCTCAACCTGAGAGCAGTAAGGGGGATGATGGAGGTGGGCCTGGTGCCGGCTGGCACGTAACCACCCCCAGCTTCAGTGCGCACCTAAGGCTGATGTTTCCTCATTGACATCCTCATCCTTTTATTCTCCTTTTCTCTCCATCCTTGCATTTAGCATGTTTTCAAGCAAATTCCAGACATCATATCATGTAGTTTACAATTACTTCTATAAAACCGAGGAACTTTTATTATTTCAGCTAATAAAAGAATTGTTGACACCATGTAGTTTAACTGAAATGTGAAGCCCTTTAATCCCAACCAAGCATGCTTTAGATAGGTCAAAAACATCCTAAAATCACTTCACTTAACTAAATCAAAGTGAAGTGCTTCATGATGTGCTAAAAATACAGGAATGTGGTTTTGTGTGGCT
>PVIR01043977.1:0-11481 GCA_004026965.1 Petromus typicus
TGGATGAAAGGAGAAAAGGAACTGCTGACAGCACACAGTGCACAGTCCCAACTGAAGTAGGCAGGACTAGCTTGTGACAGGTTTGCTGAGTGCTTCCTCCTTGAGAAGATGCACCTCAAAGGGTCCTGATTTCAGGTTTGGCTGGAAGAAGGTGTTTCCTACCTCTGCGACACTTGACCGACTTTCCCAAGCACATGATCATACATACAGTGGATGTGCATTTCAAAACACAGCTTGGCTAAGTGCATCAGCAAGAGAAACTAGAAACTGACTGACACTTCAAAATATTTTTATAAAAGTAATCACTACATCTTAATTGTGAGACAGTGGTGGAAGGAATGCACCAAGAAATCCCACTAAAAAGATCAGAAGATGAGAGATAACACTACTGCACATGTGACAGATGAAGTTCTAGGACCTTCAAGTTTTAGGACCATTTGAAATCCATATTTTGTAATACTTTAGGCCTCCCTAAAAATAAATTCATTGCAACAGGCTAAACTCTCTTATTTGTGCCAGATGATTTGAGAAACTAAGGTGTTGATAGTTTAGATTTTATGCATACTTTAAAATTATGCATCATTAAAATGATTCTAGAGATTCATAAAAAAATTTACATTCTTTCTCCAAAGCCATAGAAACTATTAGCAATACTTTTATGACCTGAGCACCATGTTTATCCAATACTTGGTATGGTTTCAGAGAACCTTCCCACACAAAAAAGTATCAAAGAATTGTGATCCACTGAAACACGTAACAGCCAACCGCTGAGGACCAAGACCGTGAGAATTTGTCCCAGCCATTTATTTGCAATTAGCACTATACCTTCACAGGACTGTCTTGGTCAGTTCCAGCTGTCTGGAAAAAAAATACCAGAGACTGGGTTAATGACATGCTAGGCCTCTATGTTTCATGTTTCTCAGTTTACCTGAGATCAAGGTAGTTCTAGGTCTGAGGTCAGGTAAGGCCCCATTTTCAGAGCTTAGACGGCTGCTTTTCACTGTCTTCACCTGATGGAAGGTAAAGAGTAGAATGGGCTCTTCTTTCTCTCCTTTCTTCTTTGTTTTTCTCTATTTGTATTTTTTGAGGCAGGGTTTTACCCTATGGTCCAGGAAGGACATAAATGCACTACGTGGTGCAGGCTGGCTTTGAAGTCATGATCCATCCATCCCAGCATTCCAGGGCTGGGATCCAGCACCCCACAGACTTGGGTCCTTTCTCACATGGCCAATCATCCTAGTCATGAAGGCCCCTACTCGTGACCTATTTACCTCCCAAACACAACTAAGAACACCACATTACAACTTGTGAACTTTAGGGCTACAGCATATTAATTTGGGGGGGAACACAAGCATTTGATCCATAGTGAGTAGAGTCTCAAACTTCTCCCATGAGCCAATATCCCAATTATTTTTAAATAGCTGCTAAAACAATACCTATGTGCATTACTCTAAGCCCATTGTTTTAATTTATTTGGATTTCTGTCCAAAATATCTTAAATTGATAGTTTACAAGAAATAGAAATGTATTTCTCTGACTTCTGGAAGCTGGAAAGACCAGATCAAAGTAGCAGGAGAGTATTTGGTGGAGCCTCATTCTCAGTCTCATGAATAGCAACTTGTTCTGCCTTTTCCCATGGAGATGCACAGAAACCTCCACAAGCCTTTTATATGGACATGACTGCCATTGTGCGGACTCTGTCTAATCACCTCCAAAAGGCCTCACCTGTAAATACTATTTCACGGCACATTAAGTTTTAAGATCAACATTGGAAGGATACAAATCTCCCTATCTCTTGATGGATGCTTTGGAATACCATCCAGAAAAATCAAAGCAACCAATCGATTGTACCAAAATGAACCAGTCTATGAAATACAAATCTGCAATTTTTGAGGCTATGCCTTAAGCAATCTAGGTGATAGAGAGCAGACACACTCTGCATCTTCAAAATGTTTGTAATTTAAGATAAGGAAAGAAGACATATTTCCCTCTAGGAAGTTAAAATTCTGCCCGAGAATTAATTTCTATCCAAATTGTGGATAAAGCCCCAATTTTTAGTCTGGCAGCGCAAAGTAAGGAGTTTCTCTCCACACTTTCCTTCTGCCCATTCTTCATTTTTCCACCCATTTTGCAAATGCATACAAGGAAAAGTAAAACATATCTATTCTACTGTCCTCAGAGAGGAAACTGGAGCCACGAAGCACTGAAATGCCTTGCCAACTTCATGCAAAACATGTTGACTACAATTAGAATTAGTTTTAACACTACTGGATGAGATGTGTGTGGAAAGAACAGATTATTGTGACTGAAAATTGACAAGTGACAATATAACGCAGGTAGCACAATGCGAATAGTACACTTCAGGATATCAGATTTCAACTGCCTACAAATTTGTATCTCCTGAGGACCTCACACACATGTAAAGTCTACTGAGTATGCAATGAGACTGTTTCTGATAATTCCCACACAATGGATTGTGAAGACATTATTTTTTTCATTGCATTCATTTAGTTTTATGGAAACTGGAAAGACTCCCTTTTCCTTACAGACTCAGACAAACTGTAGCACTTCAGGAATCACAGCGAATCATACTTCCCCTGGGAAGATGAAGAAAAAGCCCTCGACAGAATGTAGATACAACAAATTGACAGGCAAGGTGGGTGGGAGAGAAATGAGAAAACTCTTCTACAATAAAGGTCTTGCATGTTTCCGACAGAAGAATAGTGGGATTCAAGTGGCAGAATTTCATTTCCTTGAATCTCATTATTTATAATATTTATGGCTATCTATGACCTGCTGCAAGGCAATTAATTTACTTACATATTTAGCGGAGCTACATCATATTTTCAGTAATTATGCAGGCATTCCACATTGTTGAAGAACGAAGTTAAGTAGACAGCAACAGGAAACAAGAAAGTGTAACTCTTTCCTAGGTGGCCACAGCTTGGTCTTTGTCCATTAACAAACTCCAAGGTCAGTAAGTCAGACCACTTATCATTCTAACAAAGAACAGACACTCTTGGGAGATGTTAATTGAACTCATTTGGACGGGAACTCTGTGAACACAACTGAAGCCTTAACAAGCAGAAATTCAAGGAGGAGAGAAAAAATAATTCCCCTGATCTTCTGCAGGGGACAAATACAAGGGAGATTTTCTATACCAATGAACTTTGCCTGGCACTAGAGTAACTCACAAATCCAGAATGATATCCTGTATGAGTTCAAAGAGAACCATTAGTCTAAAAGATACACATTCATTTGTTTTGTAAATTTTTCATTAGTAAACGTTTGCAGTAAATAATGACTCCATTTATCATAAGAAATTTGTACATGTGCCTAGCACATCATTATTCACTTTTGTCCCCTTCCTCTCCCACCTCTCCCAGCTCCCTCCAATCCTTGTTCTCCTCATTTGCAAGAGCTATTTACATTTCTTCTTTAGTTCTCTTTTTAAAAAGCTCCTCCTCCTTTCTTTCCCTCACCCTCTCCATCTCTTGTTACCCTTCCCATTGGAAAAAAGAGTGCCCTGCTTCCTATTTACTATCTTTCACCTGCTTTCTATACTTTGGGTTTCTCACATAAGAGAAACCATGAGATATTTAAACTTGTGTCTGATGCATTTTACTCAAAATTATGGTCTTGAGTTGCATCCATTTTCCTACAATTTCTTCAACTAAAACCTTCTTTATGGCTGAGCTGTGTTCCACTGTGTATAAATATTACATTTGCTTTATCTGTTCATGTTGTTGGACAGACGGGCTGTTTCAAAGATTCACCCATTATGAATTTTTCTCCTCCAGTAGTGATGCTTCAATACCAGAGGACAACAACAGCTACAGCTAGGGACATTTCACAGCAAAATTTCAAACTTAGCAGTCAGAGCTCCAGGCTCCTCCTCCACATCGGTGTGGCCACTTTCCCCTCTTAGCCCAGTGACTTCTGCTAGTGAGGAATATCAATTCTACAGATGACAATACTGGTCTCGTGTTTCAGAAAGTTGACACTTTAAATAGCCCGCTGTTATCTCTGGAAAATATTTACAGAGCCACAAATACACAGCAAATATACTGTTCTCAGCACAGTATAAATGAAGCATCCCCCTATCTTCAGGGAACCCACTACAAGTGGATCTTCAGTGGTGATATTTAACAGTACAACATGTGTAAGGGCAAAAAACAAACAACGAAGAATAAAATTAGGAACAAATTATAGGCAACTAATATACAAGTCAACAAATGTGGATGGCTAAGAGCTAAAATATCAGAATGCAGCACACAACACCCCAGATTGCAGTGTGTTCCATCATATCCATCTCTGCATCACTGTCTCACAATATGAGCCCCAGCTTCAGTGGCAACAGTCTCCGTAACTGCCACAGTTAAAACTAAAGAGGAAGGGCCTTCAAAACTATCCAGACTTATCCCCTCATTCCCAACCCCCTTCCTTACCCAAATTCCTAACTGCATTATCACTGAGTTGAGTAGTGAAAACCAGAGGGTTGAGAGCAGTCACCCAATGGCCAGTCCTGCACTGTTTCACTGCGGCATTCTCTGTTCTCTCCACAGCACAGCACTGACCCTACGGCCACCATCATTCTCCCTGCCTGCTCTACTGACTCCCACAGCCATGGTGAAGCTCTTCTAACCATGACCTGATTCTAACGGAGCTTGCATGACACACGCAGACCACAACGGTCCTGTCAATTATGCCACTGTTTCTTAAAGGAAGCTGTGGCAAATCCAGCACAGGCACAGGTCCCTCGAGAGAGGGATGTCCTGTTCCTTGCTGCTTCACTGCTTTGAATTCTGTTGGGCACAGACGAACTGGCCTCCAAGAGCTACTTGGTCTTTAGTCATCAGGCCATGGGTTCTCATTATTTTGTCCATTTACACTGGACGTACTGAACATGTGCTCGTTTTTGGAAAAGCATATCTGCCTGCCAACTGGCACCTGCTCTACACAAGGCAGCCCAAGCAAGCATTTGCGCTTCAAAATTCAAAAGAAATTCAAAACAGGTATAGATAAGGGAAGAGTAGAGTATAACAGAGTTGGTTTTCTTTTAGGTCTATTTCTCTTGTTTTGCTAAACATAAAGACAACTGTTACTTCCAAGAAGAAACCATATGAATGACCATTTTCTCCATCCTAAATTGCTCCTAAAATCAGACATATGTCTCTAAAATCAGCTTATCCTTTACTGAATTCTACTAATTTCTGGGGAGTGTTCACAGACATCTAAGGAGGTGGTTAAAAGAAGCTTAGAGTAAGACTTCTCCATAGGATATTAGTGATTTAGCAAAAGATTATCAGCACCGAACATCAAGCCCCAACACTCCTATAATTTCAGCACTCAAGATGATGAGGTGGGAGGATCAAAAATTTGAAGCCAGCCTGAATTACATAGCAAGTTCAAGTAACTTGCTGAATTACATAGCAAGTTCAGCAGTAACTACATAGTGAGACCCTGTCTCAAACAAAATAAAAACAATCCTTAAAGGATTGAGGATTCCTCTTTAAACACTGTGGATTAAGACAGGCGCCTGAGCAGAGCTCTGAGAAGAGGGTCTCCTGGCCACTCCCACAACCCCCACAGACTGGATCTGGGTTCTCATTGCAGCCCTTCCTGAGTTTCAAGGTGCTCCTCTAAAAAAAGTAAAGGCCAATGACTTAGTCCTTTCCAGCTCCATCACTCTATTCTACCCCCTTATAACTTGACAGGCAGCTGTGATGTTAATGAAAAATATCCATTTAGCAAGCTCAGATTTGTAAAAACCATGACAGTTAGCAAGACACGATGATACATTCCCTGATCCATTTTAATTTGCTCACAGATGGAAAAAAATTTCTGGTGAAAATTAAAATAAATATGACTATATATATATACGTATATATATACGTATATATATATATATATACATATATATATATACGTATATATACATATATATATACGTATATATATATATATATATATATATTTCCACCCCCCACCATTCCTCATTCCTCCTCAACTCCTACAGTGGCTTCTACTTCAGTGTGACTGGCAAGGGAGAAGAAAGAACACCTCTCTGAATGAATCCCAAATAACACAGCCTATAGCCCCCGTCTAATACATGGGTAATATATATCATCATAGTTATGATTCTTCTGATATTTAGCATCATTTTTCAGTTCATGAGGGCCCAGGCATTCCAACTTTTGCATGTAAATGACAAAGCATTGTCAATTCAATAAACGTATATTCAATCTTAATAGCATCATATCCAAGACAGAAATATCCTTCCACCAAAGGGCTCCAGAAGTTCAGGAACACCATCAATAATCTCAACAGGCATCAGGAGAAAGGCCATTGTACTTGTCTTTCATGCACAGCCCTGCAGATATAGAGACCTGCTGGTAACTTTGAGGCAAAGTCGAAGATTAGCTTAACCTTTCAATCGATAGTTCAGAACTGTGGCCACATTTCCCAGTTACTATTGTTGGCAGCAATATAATCACAAACTCCCAGAGTTTAAAATGTGTGTTTCAAGTATTTCCAAATGAGACCTCCCTGAGTCTGTCTTCCATAGTTTCTAAACAGAGAGACTGCACTTATGAAGCCATAGCTATGAAAAGCCTCTACTCTTGGTTTTTTACTTGTCTTTCACTAAGAAAATTGACATATCACATTATTATCTCATTTACTGAAAACATTACCAGTAGCTTACAACAGACACTTTTCCTGCAACTTCTCCAACTTGCTTCAGTCAATAGCCCTATCACTGAGAAACAGGTGGTAACCAAGTAGGAATCTATGCTGCTTTCATTGAAATGGCTCCAGAGAACACAGCTATGGATGGTAGGTAAAACCAACCAGGCTGGTCAGTAGCACTTCTTTGTCTTATTTCATAGGAACACAAAGTAATAGCACTGCTCTCCGGCTGCCAGTCTGTCAAGTATGCAAGGACATGACTGGTCTGACCTAGGTGGATTCCAAAATCCTCAGCCCAGGAGAGAGACTGTAGCAGCAGATGGTCTATGTGGAAACCACCTCTTAATATATTTGCTATTCAGTAAACATTTGCATAGTGCCTGGTACCTGCCAAAACACTGAGGAGACAGCAGAGAAGAACTCAGAACACCAACCCCACAGAGCATCTTTTCCCAAAATTGCCACACCGACACTGCAAACTGGGGACCAGACAGAGGAGAACAGCCCACCCGGATTCTCTTCTGCTCATGGGAAGTCAACAGGAAAGAGTCAGAGGTCCTGGAACTTCATGTCATGTACTATCCCAATCGACAACGCTTCCATGATTTTATGTAAGAACTATGACAATTCTAAAGTTGGTTTTCCATATTGCTTGTTAGTAGCCACAAACACCATTTTGAAGAGGCCTTAACAATTTATCTAACATACAGCATTGTTAGCTTGACTATAAATCTTTTAGCGTGTCTAAGTTTTTCTTAATTTTCATTAAATATGGATACATATTTTCTCATAAGAATGTATTTTTAAAATATGATTATCAATTCTATTTGTTAATTTAAAAGATTTGGTTTCGGGTGGTGTTGCGAATCAAAGCTAGGGCCTTGGATATGCTAAACAAGCACTCTACTGTTGAGCGGTACTCCAAGCCCTGAAAAATGAAAACAATTTGGACATATCTTTCAGAAGGCTGTTTCTGCTCATACCTGGCTACATGACTACAGTCACAGGGCTGCCTCGCCTCAATTTCCTCTGTGGAGAAAGGAAGTATCTCAAGTGGACAGCACTGAAACTTCCATCCAGCTGTATTATCTTGTGACAATAAGATCTATATTAGTGGAGGGCATGAATATGACCTTCTCCCATATTGTTAAGTGACAGAAGGGTAGATGTAGTCATAGGGAAGGAAACATAGACAACACACCACAGAGGGCAGGAGACCCAGAAGAGTCATTGTGGCATTGAAATCAATATCCCATGTGCTGTGACATCTGAGAAAACCAGGAAGATTTCATATGGCCCAAAAGCAAGTTCTTATCCCTGCAGTAAAATCCTCCTAAGCTAACACCCCATCCTACCTCGGCATTCACACAAGGATTCTGCTTTTCCCTGAGTAGTGGTCTTCCGTTCCCTTTCAGCCCAGGCTTTATGAACAAGCTAATCATCCTCAAAAGGCTGCCTCCTCCTCACATCACCTCATCAGTGTACTCCCAGCACACCTAATATGTGGCTGGCTCTGAACAGCACCTCATTCTCTGCCCCCAAGTGACTAACACAAGTGATTAATAAAATGCCATTAAAGGCATGTGCCCAGAGTTGTATGTCATGCGCCTGGCCATCTCCACAGTCCTGGGATAGAACCCTTCCCTCACTAATGTCTTTAAAAAAGGATAATCACAGGGCAAAAGGCTCCTCCATGAAACAAAAGTGAGTCAGAGCTGACTCCTACTATACAGAACAAGAGTAGAAAAGGACATCCCTTAGGGGAATGGAGGAACAGAAGGGCTGGAGCTGGCCACAGGAGTTCAACGTCTGACCCTGCGATGTAGGGTCCAGCAAGAAGGCAGAGACAGGAGCAAGGCACTGAGATTTTCATAGATTAGATAACATAAAAGAAGGCCATGGGCCAGTTATCAAGACAAGGACTGAGACAGAGGAAAGCAATATAACTGAGTCCATAACAGTTGATCTCAGGAAAAAACAGAACCCTGGTTACTCAGCTTGAATCATGAGGTAAAGTATGAGCAACCAGGTCACCTTGATCCGAGTTATCTGAGTGGTAGACTACAGCAGTTTATATCCAGCTCCCCCTTTCTCCTCCCTGTCTTTCAACAAATAAGATGGACGTGTTTCCAGGGACTAGAAGGAAGTGTGGAGGAAGACTGAGGAGACCTTGAGAGGAACAGTGAATTGTGAGAAGATCAGCTCCTCTCCTTGAGATCTGAGAGCCGCAGAGCCACTTGCCATTCTTCTGCCTTTATCTCATGTTAATCATGTTACTGCCCCAAAGAATAACACTAAACTTTTGGTACTGGTATCTGCATATTATTAAAACTCTACTGCAGCCCCTGTGCATAGGTCTAGTATCATCCAGGTCTCCCATGTGTTTCAAAATAATCTGAAGTGCCTCATTATATCTGTTAGTTAAACCCATAGGAATGGGAATTGATTATTATCAAGATCATACACTTTTCCATTCTCTAATTTTTGAAAGTGGTTTTTATCAGGATTACTTTGTCTCTGTGACTGGCTAAATCTCAGCAGTCTTTGTTCTTTAATTTAAAATCTTGGGGATTTAGCTCAGTGGTTCCGGCGCCTGTCTTGCAAGTGCAAGAACCTGGGTTCAATTCCCTGGTAACCACATACCATACAGGGTGTGGCGACTCACGCCCAGCAGCAACCAGTACCACATACCACAGTGCTGGGTGTGGTGGCTCACACCTGTAATCCCAGCACTCGGGAGGCAGAGGCAGGAGGACTGCTGTGATGTGAGTTGGAGGCTGAGCTCAGGGCCAGCCTGAACCACAAAGCGAGACCCTGTCTCAAAAAACCAAAAAAAAATAAAAAATAAAAAATAAAATCCCAATCTAGTTTTTTAGTCAGTGTTGAAGACGCATTTATTGTTGAGCTTTCTCATTTGGAGCTAGGCTTATCTTGCATTGCTCTTCTTCAGTACCTAGTGGATCCTTAGTATCGTAGGGCTAGGGGATCCAAATCCCCTATGAAAACTAAAACCTGTAGATGCTCAAGACCAATATATATAAAATGGCACAAAATTTGCACATAATCTACAGACATCCTCTCATATACTTAAATCACCTATAGATTACTCTCGATACTTAATACAGTGCAGTTGTATTGTTTAGGGAATAAAAATAGAAAAAAAGGTCAATACATGTTCAGTACAAATGCAATTTTTACTTTGAATATTTTCAATCTGCCCTTCGGTAAATTCACAAATGCAAACTTTAGAGGGTCAGCTGTATTTACTGATGGCCACCATGAGGTCTTCAGTCCTATTCCATGCTTTGGAAAACTAAGATCTACTCAACTGATATTTATTCACAGGATACCCAATAATTACTAAGCACTGGGAAGAAACATCAGGGTTCTAGGAAAGAACAGTTTCATTTTAAGAGTGTAAGTACTCATTTTGAATATAAAAGGTGACCAAAAACCACATCAGTCAACTTCTCATGGCCATAACAAGTAGAACTATCAATCCCAGATTGATCAGCTGGTCCCATTGCTCTGGGCCATGGAGGTAAAGAGGGAAACCAGCTCAGGTCCCACAGTCTCCTCAGTGACACACCCCCCCCATGACCTGAAGATGTCCCAGTAGGCCTTACCTCTTAAAGGCCCTCAACAGTGCCACAGTGGGAAGCAGGATTTTATCACATGGAACTCAATGAAAAGCTTGACTGATGCATCATAGCTCTCTCTGCTGATTCAGTGTTTGCTCTTCCAACCTCTTCACATTCCCAAAATATATGTCACCGTAATTCACTCCTGACCTGCCTTCACTACTGACTTTGTCTTTTATGTCACTTACTGACATGTGCATGGCCTTTTGGGAAGGAGCAGGAATGACCCCCGTGTTAAATGCACATTTAACTACAAACCAGTACCACTAGATTTTAAATTGGAGTCCTCGGTTTATTTTATTTGCTTAAAGAAATAACTGAGGAATTTCTTTCATAGTTATTCTAGAGAGTCTAATTCTTCATCTTGATACTGATTGCTCATACTATATTTTTCCCTTAACTTAAATCAACTAACTCATGTTCCTAGATTGGTTTTAATTTCTTAAGGAAAATGGAAGAGTTGAAAGACACCTGAGTCTCTTTTCTAAATTTCTTTAGTAACTAGCCTAAAAAAACCCTGGCTGAGCGTGGCAGGACTGTGGTGGTGGCATGAGCTGTAATCCAAAACGCAATCGTTTTGGTGAAGCACAGCAGACGCCTCCTGGTGGACACCCGGAGAAACTCCTAAAGCGTGTCAGTCTGGAGAAATGAACCTCGATGAGGGTGGCCTGGGTTCTACCTCACTTGAGACACTCAGGCAAGGACTCCAAACTGCCATTTTCGTGGTGTTCTGTTGTTGTTGTTGCTGTTGTTGATAACAATGACGCTGGGAAGGGAACCCTAGGCTTTGCTAAACATACATTTTACCACTGAGCTACATCCCTAGTCCCAGCATTTTTACATAAAGATAGACTCTTTTAGGAAGTAAGAGTGGTAATGTAATTATCACAAACTCTGCCAAGACATTTTCCAAGATTAATTGCCAGATGTGTGCCTTAGCTCACATGACTATATGCTCTAGTAAGATTCAGAAAGCAAGAAGAAGGGAAAAGAAAAAACAGAAATATTGCAAAGGAAATAAATTTTAAAAAGAAAGGCAATTCTGATGATGAGGGTGCTATGGGCTACTGTTTGGACAATGAATACCATTCCCTCCATTCCAGGGCACCATCCCCATTCCCAAATGGGCACATTGGTTTTTTGAGATTTA
>PVIR01043978.1:0-11459 GCA_004026965.1 Petromus typicus
ACATTTCATTTAAAAAGGAAATTAATTTTAGAACTAAAACAAACAAAATAACAACAATAATGGTAACAAAAACTATGTTCTTTAAACCTTATCAGAGATCTAGTTGAAGCATTAATATAAAAACAATTTGAAGGACTCTCCAAACAAGATGGAGGCTTTTATCAACAGGAATTGGTAACTGCACTCTGAGTGATTGTCTTATGTCTTTCATTGTGATAATGTGAGAGGTGGGAGTATGAAGGCTAGCATGGTTATTTTGTCAATGAAACATTGGCCAGAAAGGATGGGAGGTCTCAGACTGCTTTGTTTCTGTTTACAAATTCATATTCCGAAGTCTAGGCAGCCTTCCAGCTCTATGTTGGCTAATGACACATTCCAAAATTAGTAATCAAAAAAACAGTAACAGTTGTCGGGTGTGGTAGCATCTGTCTAGGATTCCAACACTCTAGGAGGCCATGGCAAGATTACAAGTTCAAGCCCAACTTTGGCAGTTTGCAGTTTGGTCAGAATGTGTAAAGAGAATAAAAGGTAAAGAAAAGGACTGGGGATGGGACCCTCTCTGAATACCTGGAGCTCTCGGCCATAGCCGTCTCTCACTTCTCACAGGGTCTGGAGAACTCGGATGTCAGGGTGGGTTCTCTTGGTCTCGGCCAGTGGCCAGGGGGCATGTCTGCAGCCTGGGCTCTGCTGCAGCTTGGTGCCCAGGTCACAGCTGGCAGATGATCAGGTGACATCATGACCTTTTACATTTTAACTGTACGAGTCCTGCAGCTCCACCACCTTGGCATTCTGTTGACAGAGATGGTTACAGAGGTCCACCTGGAAAAATCAACAGACCTAACCTCTAATTATGGTACTTTCAATGCCATGCTTTAAGCAGAATATGGGAGAATGAGTGTGTGTGTAGTGTGTGTGTGTGTGTGTGTGTGTGTGTGTGTGTGTGAGAGAGAGAGAGAGACAGAGACAGAGACAGAGAGACAGAGAGACAGAGAGAGACAGAGAAACAGAGATTGAGACAGAAAATACAATCTGCCATCCACCTGAGAGTTCTAAAAATTACACAGACTGGCAAACCAGGTAGGAAGCTATGAGTCACATTTATCTCCTGGAGATATGTTATTAAACATGCCAAAGGTTAAGCCAGATTGCAAGGGGAAACTATTTTTTGCTCTCTTGTATTGGTGAATGTTTGTGAGAAACTGAAAAGCTGGGAAATTACTCTGTGGAACATGACTAGAAAAAAAACTTTAGAGAGAAAACTGTTAAGAATGTCATTACAGGGGGTTGATAAATATCCAGAGATTGAGGAGTGTTGAATTGCAGAAGCTAAGCTTTGCCTCAGATAATACAACTCTGCAGGTTGCTGGATGCTTTAAGAGTGATTTTTTTTTTAAAGGTGGAAACTACCTCTTAATTGCTGCATCCAAGCTGTGGGCTGTCCACTAGTTCCCTAAGCTGGCATTCCATTTCCGGGTTCAGTATTACCTGTCACACTATAGGAGCGTGTGGAGGTGTAGTGCATCTCTCACAGATAAAGAGGAGTTTAATATTGAAGAGTTTTTACAGGAAAACCTCCAAAATGAGAACACTTCAAAGAACGAAAGACTCATAAAGTTCATGTAAAATGAAATTCTAGTCAAAGGCCAGGTAATAGATCATTCTGTGAAACCAAGTACATTACAAACTGAAAGTTAATTGCTAAAATATTTCTAGCCCTTATTTGTGAATTTCAAACAACATTTAATAAATGCTGTTTGAAATTTGTTAGACTACATTTATATTACTTTTTTATTCTATATCCAGTATCTAATTCCATGCTCAAGCAGTATTTTTACATAAACTCACAGTAGGTTACCTGCAATTCATAATGGAATGCTGCATATTTTGGATGTGTTGTGAACAGCCCGGCCCATGATTGGACATACAGTAATTTGTAAAACCAGAAATAGTTCTGACTTGTGACTTCAGATTCATATTTAACCTCAAGGAATTTGCCTCTGAAATAGTAGTTGTCTGTGTTGAGGGTCATCCATTCAGAAGCTCCTGTGTTATTTTAAGAATTCACTCAGTGTTCTCCTGAGATAAGCAGAACAACAAGAACAGCCCAGACTCAGACTCCAGGGGTCTCTCTCTTTTGGGGAGCCACACCCACTTTCTGCCTCACTGTCTCTTCAGTCTCTCAAATGAGAGCAGTGTTTGTCTTTCTCTAAGCAGAGGAAAGGCTTAATTTTTTACAACTTTAAAAAATTTAATAACCTGAAAGGCTGCCAAGGACAAGACGGATCTGTCCTCCACCTGTGCTCTGGGGGAGCGTGTGTTCTCAGTGACATGCCTTTTTACGCTTTCAAGTTCAAGTAAATGGGAAAGCAACACACAACACTAGGCAGTACTGTTAAGAAAATGTAGCTGATTTGGTGATGGTCAGAATTGTGTGGTTAAACATTTGAAAGCTCTCACACTGCACCCGCCCTCCCCATTCCCCTTTGTAGTCTAACTTATTCCTCTCATGCACACATTCTCTTAAGAACTTCCAATGTGTTGCTCTGCTCTTCACATCAGTGTGTAGGACACGTGTGAATCGGATACCTGTGGACATAGCACCTTGATCCTGGGCTCCTGCTTGGAGTTTATGCTCTAGAGAAATAAAGTCCAAAATGTGTTTTGGCTGATTTACACAAAAGTTATCTTAGTCTTTAAATGTAATGTGCACAGCAGTTTTAAGAAATAATTGGCTGGATGTCTTTTAAAGCAATCTGTTATTTCAAGAGACTATGTCAATCTACTTAGAGGAAAACAATCATTCTTCTGTCCTTTCACTTGCAATATTAAATAATTTTTTAAAGTAATATTTGATAACTGCAGTATGTGCCTTGTTTTAATATTTTTATTGTTATTTTAAGCAATTTATCATTTAATGTTCAACATTTGACAGGAACTCTCAACAAGAGATTAAAACATCCTTTCTTATTTCATTTCTGAAATGATAAACAATCAATATGTTCATCTTTTTCTATCTAACATAGGAACCCAAGTTAATCATAACAAAACCCAGTTTTAGATATGTTATTTTTAGGGTGATAAATCCCAGGCCACTTGTGGCTCACAATGTCAGTCTTCTGTTTCCTAACAATATGACTATAAATTACTTAACCTGTCTTCTTCAATTTTATCTAATATAAAATAGTAAAAGAGAGATAACAATAAAGCTCACTTCATAGGATTATAAGGAACTAAATTAGGAACTTTTTATTTTAATAAGCAATAAAATTAAATTTTTTTAGCCTGATTTAGAGGCTTCTTCCTATTTAACTTTTAGAAACTCTGAAACGTGTTTAGCAACCAAGTGTGCTCCCTTTAACCTGGAACATGGTGATTTCCACTTTTACCCTTCTGCAGTTGCTTCTCTTCTGTATTGAAATATTCAGTATGCATTTCCTGGTCACCAGAGTCTGTTATATTTGCTAATTCCCTGTGTAAGAATCACAAGCTCTCAAGGCCTGGGACTATCCCACTTGATATAAACTACTGTGCCTTCCCAGAGGTGTATGCTGTGAGTTTGGGTTGGAGGCAGGGAGCCTCAGACCAGCTGACCAGAGGGACTGGGCTCTCAACATGCCACCAAGAACATCCCTGAAGATGGAACATGGTTCTTTGTACATGTGAGGATGATGGCAGTTGTGTTCTCTTCCCCAGTCAAAGTGTGTCTGTGGTTCTCCATTAATTTAATGTTCCTGTGAAGCCCCTTAGTATTTTTGTTCTTTGAGACATGATTTCCAGAAAAGTTACCTGTAGGAATATTCTTATTTCCTGATAGATTAGCAAAAAGTGACTGTATCACACATAACTCCCTGCTGTGGCATGCATATTCACTAAGTGGGTTTGAGACAGGAAGCCTGTACTTGCTGTCATAGTCTTTGTTCCTTGTTCAGTACAACAGCTTGAAACTTTATGTGGTAGTTTGAACATCTATCATCTTCCTCATTGAATCAGCTGAAAATATTGACTAGTTTAACCAAGGCATTTTACTTTATGGCACCCTCATTTTATTATACGTGATGAGGAAGGGTAATACCACTATCTTGTAAGTTTTGGTTACAAATTTAACTTGGTTGATGAGTATGCTGCTTGCAGAATGTGCATCTCAAACATAAATTTCAGATGGAAAATACTATACTTATTACTTTAGAAAAAACTGCATTCAGATTCACACAGGGAGCAGAGTAACTGTTAGAGAAGTAATGCAATTGCTCTGCACAGTGATTCCTTAGAATAAATTGTCACCACTGAATCAATAAAATGCTGTATGTAGGACCAGCTATGTTTCTGACTTACTTTGACAGAGAATAGATCAGTCAATATATTTTCATAAATCAGGTGTAGTGGCATGAAGCTGTAATCCCAGCACTCAGAAGGCTGAGGTATGAGGAGTGCCATGAGTTCGAGGCAGCCTGAACTATATGAGACTCTACCAAAAGAACCAAAAAGAAAAAAATGGGTTTTTGCTGTGCTTTCGTAAAGAAAGCTTTTTGGTAGGTGGCAAAATCATGATCTCTGACTGTAATTTATTTTAAGAAGCAATTTTAAATACAACTGTTCTTCATCTTATTTGTCTTTTTTTTTTCCTTATTTGTCTTTTTCCTTATTTGTCTTTTTTTTTCCTTGCTATCCACTCTGTTTAGGACCAGTCCTAAGCAGGACCACAGATCACTGTTTAATCTGAGATGTTACAGCTCTATAGCTTGCCTAATAACTAAATTTGTGTCATAATAATGATTATTTTATAGTGCATGTGAAAGTAGTTTGTTATTTTGTGAACATTTTATGAACTCAACTCACATGTAGCATTCTGGAATCTCAGTTATACATGCCTACTCCTGGAAAACATTCTTTTCTATTTTCTAGGAAAATTTCTAGGAAAATTTTTTCTTGGAAAATTTCTCTTTCTAGGAATGAGAAAATTGAAGCTGAACTTGTAGACAGTGCTCCTAAGATAAGATATTTCACTTGCAGTTTCTTCACAGACATGAAGAAGCACTTCATTCCTAGAATCTTGGGGTGAAGTTGTACTGGCCTTCTGAGAACCTCCTTTTGAACCATGAGTGTCCATTGCTTTCATAAGGAGTATTGATCTCTCCTCTGGCTGTGTCTCTGTACTGGTCCCATTTAGAAGGATTGACTTTTTGCAACTTAAGTGTGTTAAATTTTTTATCATTGAAAACTATCTTGAATGTTGCCTGTCAAAATGAACTATTTTGTTTTTGTTTGTTTGTTTGTTTGTTTGGGTTTTTTTGCGAGAGGGTCTCGCTTTGTAGTTTAGGCTGGCCCTGAGCTCAGCCTCAAACTCACATCATAGCAGTCCTCCTGCCTCTGCCTCCCAAGTTCTGGGATTATAGGTGTTAGCCACCATGCCTGGCATTGTGGTATGTGGTACTGATTGCTGCTGGGCGTGAGTCTCCACCCCCAGTACTATTATATGTAGTTACCAAGGATTGAACCTGGGCCCCTTTTGCTTGCAAGACAGGCACCGAAACCGCTGAGCTAAATCCTGGCCCAAAATAAACTATTTTGCAAACACATATCCTGATTGGAATCCCAAAAAAGTCCAGATACTAATGGGTACTGTAAAATTCTCAGTATGGTCTTATCAGCATTAAGGATAGCTGTGACCTCAGGAGCCAAAACTAGTTGGCTTTGCTTCCTGTTTTGAGGTGCTTTTTTGGAATACAGAAAAATCTTGTGAAGACTTTAAGTTGCTCTGTCTGTCTGTCTACCTTCTAACTTCTGGTTGTAGTTTGTGCACTTTTACTACGGGCAGTATGTCCTTAGAGAATATAAAGAATATTCCACTGTAGAAATACATTGCAATTTATCAACTCACTTGCTGATGAACTGTTTTAAGATTTAATGGCTGTAAAATGACATCTAGCAAATCTGTGAATGAATATTTCCTTGATTACAAATGTTTAGTGAAAATATAGTAAATTTTTATCAAATAATTTTAAATTTTATTGGGTTGATTTATATTTTACTATTTATAGACTTCACTGCATTATGTACTAGAATTTTGTAAGACAAATACTTTGAAAATACCTCTTCTGTTGGTTGTTTTCATTATTGTTTACAGTATATCTTGTCAATTTTAATATGTTTTTCCATAATTACCTCTTCTGCTTTTTTCCTGAGCCTCATTAAGAAATCCATAGTTTTCAAGGATCACAAAACTGTACCTTTCTGTAATTTACTGTAACATTGTCAAAGTTTTGTCTTTCATTTTAAAAATATTTTCTTAAACAATGTCTTCCTCCTTTTTTTCTGAAAATGTTAAAAGTCCTGGTAGTCTTAAATTTAAGTTTCTGCACCATACAGTTAGCTGCTGTCATTTACACGAGGGTTGTGGCCAAAATGCATATTACACAGTTTAAGGAAACTTAAGAAAATCCAATAATAAGCATTAATTTTAAAGCAAGGATCTTGTTTTATTATTTCATGGCCAATTTTCACAGTAATCACAGCCTAAATAAGTCTGGAATGAGTATTTAAAAATATGAAATATTGTTTTATAGTTGGGTATTATTACTACTTTGGAGATACTTTAGCTAAAATTAGTTAAAACTTGAAATCTTATAAATTTATTTTTTCTTTCCATAACTCTTGAAATGTGTTCTTCTAGAGAGATCATATTTTGTATTTTTTTATTAATTGTTTAACACTTTACTAAAACATACAGCTTAATCACCCACAAAGGTATCACCAAGTAATTTACATGCAAACTTCCATTTGGGACAAAAAACTGAAACTTAATCTAGACTTTGAATATTTTGTAAAGGTGCTTTTATATATATATATATATATATATATATATATATATATATAATCAGTTTCAAAAATTTATTGATATTGTAGGAATTCCTGGTTTCTTTGTTCAATTTCAGCAATATAATTATATGCAGATACTTGATAAATATTCTTGTCTTTAACACAACATTTCAGTGATTGTCATTAAAATGTGACTGAATTTAACTTAGTTGGTTATCTGTTCCAGTCTCATTCTGCAGCCTAAGAACTGAGCCTTCCTCTGTAAGCAGATTGCTTCTGGTTTTCAGAGGTCCCTGCTACAAAGATAAATAGAGGGAATCACTTCCCTGGAGGAACTCTTGCTAGCTGTCCCTAGGAAAGCATTTTCACACATACACACACATTCAACTGATGAATGTTTGTAGTCTGTGGGTTATGGGTTTATGTTTGATTCCTAGATAAATCTGATGGTTTATTACAATAATATATTTTTCCTCTATAACCAGACTGTGACCCTGTGCATGTACACATTTTACCAAAGTGTATCACTGATGGTAGGAGATACAATAGATCGTGGCAAGCTCTGTGCAAAACATCACAGTTCTTGAGGAATATATTTAGCATTCAGTTGTTGTGGGCCTTTCCCATCTTGTTGGACAGATAAGCAAATGTCCAGAGTGGAGTTATCAAAGCACATTGTGTTTGATTAATTCTGGAAAGGCCAAAAGTGTAAATGCACATTTGCCAAGAACTCAGGTTGGTAGTCCCCCCTCTAACAAATGCAAATTATCCTTTGTTTTTTCTTAACAACAAATGTCAAGCATACAGGTTAGGTGTTTTTCTTGCATAGCAGGTAACAATCCTCTAGGTAATTGACCTATAGTTGAATGACTGCCTTCATCTATCAGATGTCCTGATTTGTCTTCATCTATCAGATAATTTCCAAACTTCTTTGGTTTTGTTAACCTTGTCTCAGAGCATGTATGACACAAGAGGAGAACGAAGGGAAGAACTGTTCAGCTTGTGGTTGGCAGGAAAATGCTGCGGCTGAATAAGTACACAAGTTACGGCTGGAGTGCCTTGGTAATAGGTTTTCCACTGTGTAATGCCAGATAATCACAGCCAAGCAGCAGAACAGAATCTATGCTGTCAACATGGAAAAAGTGATAGTAATTAGGAAGCTGGGGATTCTGGCCTCACGCTCAGAATTTTGTTCTTGTATTGTGCTGTTTTGCTGTGTGGAAGGACTATGCATCCCGGTGTTGCAGCTTGGCATTGCAAGCTGTTGTCTTGCTGCTGTTTTGTTTAACAGAGAGTAGGTGCCACAGGGCAGTGTGCAACTTCTTGTCAAGTTTCCAGGTCCCCATTTGTGATGTTCTGAGAACCTGTTGGGAACGAGTGCAATGTGCCATTAGTGCAGGACTCTTTCAGCTTAGCCAGGAGCTTCAGGAGACTTAAATGCTTTGAATGCATTAGCTTATTTCTCATATTAATTCTCTGAAGCTGGTGCTTTGGTGCTTTCTCTTCTTCCTGTCAGAGAGGAAGAACTGAGGCACAGGGGGTAAATAACTTCCTGAGAGACACAGCGTGTCTGACCTCAAAAGCTGCACTGCAACATACCTTATATTATAAAGACTGAAAGAAACAGTGTTTGAGAAAAAAATCTATTTTCTTTCCCAGGCCCTAATGAATTTTTAAAATGTTTATTTTTAATAAGCATGTTTTTGGAGCAGGGAGAACAGAAGTATGTAAATTTCTTCAAAAGTATTAATGCAGTATGAGTATGACTTTTACCATTTGAAATGATTTTCTACTTCAGCATAACTTTATAAATTTCTGATTTCTTTCAGTCCTGTTAGGAGTACACACTATCAATTGAATGTGAAATGGGATTGAAAAATGTGATTACTGTCCTGTTTTTTGACTCTTGATTTTATTAAATATTTTAATCATAGATTGAATACTAAAGTTTAAAAAGTGCCTAAGTAATCCTATTATGAGGTTACTATTTTAAATTATCATTTTACATTCAAACTGTATAATTAGGTGGAATAGAAATATTTGCTATAATCCCTGCATGCAGTGTTTGTAGGCAAGGTTTCTGTACATTTTATTTATTGTCATATTTGGAACAGTTACAAGGATTCTTAGCACATAGTTGGTGCTTAATTAGTGTCCTCTGAAAGTATTTATGAATGGGTGAAGTAAAATACTTAGAGTTCTTTAAAATGTAAAATTCTGTTCTTCTCCACTGAGAATTCTAGGTTATTATTGGTAAGGACAGTCAGTGACCACAGGGCCCCAGTGAGCACCTGAGGAAACTGTCGTCCTCAGTTCCTGCCAAGGCAGAGGCTGAGGCCAGCTCTGTGGAGCCCCTGGGAAGAGGTCAGAACCCCACACCATCAGGATTGGCCCAGCAGGTGCCTGATGAAAGCTTAGACCTCTTTCTCATCTCTGTGCTCACAAGACTGAAGTATAGCGCCTTTCCCAATGGGGACCTACTCCTACAGGTACAGGACAGAGCGAGGTGGCGCCCTCTGGTGTGAGCACAACCCAGAGGACCTGGAGGCTGAGCCTCCTGGAAGCGTCCCCAGCAGGAGGCCTCTGCAGGACTTGGCTTCATAGCAAGTGCAGTGTGTGGTGAGGAGACCGACTGCAGCTCACGCTGTGAGCCCAGGTTTTCTCAGGGAGGACTTGCAGTTCAGTGTCTGAGGGAGTTCCCATCTATAGAGACTGCCCTGCACCCCATACTACCTGGGTGTTTATAGTGGTTTTCCACTTTGTGGCTGTCTTCCCTTGCACCCCTTTCTTCCCAGTGCCTTTCCTGGAGCTGGTCCTGGTGTGTCTATGTGGTCAACAGTATTAAGGATGTAACAGTCATGACTCTGTGTTAATCTTTTTTTTAATTAAAATCTTTATTGGTGCATTAAGAATATACATCGTCATCACATTCAACTTTGAGAGTTTGTACCAGAATATGACACGACTCAATTCTCATTTTTCCCCTTCTCCCACCCATCCTCCAAACCCCCCACCCCTATATACATAAGATTTGTTTCCTCAAATGGGATCTCATTCTATTAAAGAGCTCCGTGTTAATCTTAAGGAAGCTTCTAATGTTCTCACGTTCTGCTCTCAGAAAAAATATATGCTCATTTTCTGAAAACTGGGTTATTGATCTGCATTCAGACTCCTTGTGTGACAATGACTATGTGGTGCCTCACATGCATTTCTTTCGGGAATAAGTTGGTATGTTGACTCGCCCCTCTACCGTGTATGTACAAATCTGTCTTTATACCCTGTGCATCGGTCTTGCTAACACCCTCCACATCGTTCATAAATTCTTGTACCTTGCTCAACTCAGTGGTTTTAGAAACTCTAAATATTCAATAAATATATGATATTTAAAAGCATTCTAGTTTTTTAGTAGAGCATCAGCATTTGCCCCCCCCCTCGGGTGGGCGGTGACACCCCACAGGGTGTCTGAGGACTCAGCCTGCCTGGCGTGGTGTTCTCAGGAACTCAGACAGAGCTTCTGAGATCCACACAAGTCCAGCACATCATTTCCTATGAACAGAAGTTGTGATGAGCAAATAGATGCCTTTGGATATTAAAGTTAGTAAGTAATGACTAGCGGTAACCTGATTGATAATTCCAACACTGATTATATAAATCTCATATTTTACTTTGTGTATTGTTTCAGTGCCATAGTGAAAAATAACTACAATAAATATCATGAATTTTATCTATATTTTGCTGTTAGTATTCTGAAGATATTTTATGGAACATCCGTGGTATTTTTAAATGACAAGATTTAAATTGTAAGGTGTCAGGATTCCTGAGTTCATGTTAGAATATTCTATCAAAAATTAGTTTACATTTTAACAATGTAATGTTATCTTCTATGTATGGACTGTGATAAATTAAATGGGAAATTAAAATTCCCGAAAAGCTGTGATATTAACCAAATACTTAGACAATGCTCACTGAGTCCTCAGAGGTTGACGTTTGGTCCATAGACCCCATTCATTGTTCAGGTTATGTTACCTTCCTTGCATCATGTGTGATTGTAAGAATTGTTACTCTGAACAGCTTTAGATTCTAACGATGAGAAAATATGTACAGCCAAGGTCACCATTCTTTAGCTGCAGTTTTCTCTTATCTTCAAGTACCAGAGAGAGTTTTATTGGTCTCATTTTCTGTATATGAAGGGATATGGATTTATTAATCCCTAAAATTTCTCAATAATTTCAACTCCTATGTACATAAGACTCATTATTGTTTATGTTAAATGTGGATATGCTTTTTTATATATATCCATAGAATATCTTGAAGATGCTATGATCAGCCAACTATTGGATAGAAAGAGCAAATTTATTATATGTAGACCCTCAAATAAAAAGTGTGAGTAATGCTAACAACTGGAGATACACTGAAATTTTAATAATTGCTCTTTTTATTTAATCAGCTAATTCTATCCTTCTGTTTTACATTTCAGAGAATTATTTTAAATTAGTTCTTATGGGTAGTATTGCTTTTGTAGTTGAGAACCTGCTTAAAGTTTTTCTTGATTAATGTACAATAGATGTGAAATTGTAATAATTTGTAAAAACATAGTAGTTGTACTTTTATTAGTTTCTAAGAGCTGCCTCATGAATTAGTTC
>PVIR01043980.1:0-11449 GCA_004026965.1 Petromus typicus
GTGCCATACACCTGCCTGGCAAGCACAAGGTCCTAAGTTTGCTCCCTGTTACTACAAAACAGAAAAAGACTTAAACAAAGGGGCATGGGAAGATCTCTGCTGGCATGGAAAAGACAAAATTCTATGTATGAGTCTAGTCCAGTGATGGCAAATTTTTAGAGACCTAGTATCCAAAATATAACCTCAAACTTACCTATCTATTTTGAAAAGCCAGTGCTACAAATCAACTTGAATATTGAGGTTTTAGTTTAGAAAAAACAACTCATACATCAACAGCTTTTGTCTTAAAATAAAAACAGGTAACCCAGACGCCATAGGTTCATCACTGATCTAGGCATTTGGGGGGGTGTGATGTGTTCTAGACATAATCATGAGACTGAGCCTGGAGTGGTAGCTACCATGTGTAGATGGGTCTTGATGGAGAACCAGGAAGATTGTAAGCAGCTTCTTCTGTTGGTGAATGATTCCACTTGTCCCAGAAACCTGTATTCCCAGCCTCCCTTGGGCCAAGATGAGAAAGAATGCTCTTTAGCTCGGCGAGTCTGATGCCCTATGTTGGGTTTTGACTTGGAGAAGTAGCAGCATAAAGAAGCAGGATTTTCTGACCAAAGGGGCTACAGAGGAGGCATGTATTTGGGGACGGCAGAGGTGCCATATGGAACAGTCTACTTTGCAGCTCTTCTGGCAGGACTTCACACAGTGAAACTTCACACAGTGAAACTATGATTAGCTATATTTAACCCCAACAGTGAGGACCACATCCTCCAACTGTCCCTCCCCACCACACTCCTCTCTCCTGCCCTCTTCCTCTGCACCCCTTAAGGCTCAAAGCTGCCCGTCTGGCTGCCTGCTCAGGGCAGCAGCTTCTCACTGTGCACTCTCACTCAGTGACTCATGTCACAATCAGAAACTCAGCCATTGCCCTAAGATAGTTCTCAGATGTTACCTGCCAGTGGCAGAGCCAGGGAGGAAAAGAAGAGGAAGCACTCAGGGATTCTCCTCTCCCATGATTCAGTGTGCCTCACTCAGGGATTCTCCTCTCCCATGATTCAGTGTGCCTCAGTGCTTGGCAGATATGATGAGTTTGGCTCTGTGGACACCAAGTCCATTTTAAGTTGTACAATGAGCATCTGCACTGTAAGTAGAAAACTAAATATTACCTTGTAATCCAGCAGTATTTTTTTAGTCATTTTCTTTCTAACTGCTACAGATTTAGAACTACCTACAAGTCGGTTTTAAATTGTTGGCTGAGAGAAGACAACTCTAAGTAACCATTTGGGAGCAAACCTAATTGTGGGGGTGAGGATGGGATTATGATGCAAAATCCAGAGGCACCTGGAGATGCCTCCAGGCAGGAGTGGACAAAGCTGTCTGAAGATACAGCAAGGCCACAGGTATAGGTACCTGGCCCACCACACCTATCTGCACATGACATCTACTTCAACACCTTATTTTTCTATATATGACAATATTTTTCTGCTTTCTCATATAAATTCTAAAACACATATTCTCTCTCTCCTTCTTAAAATCATGTGCTAACACACAAAACATTGCAGAACATGAAGCTCTGTGCTTTTCATGAGTAACAGAGCATTCACCTGATTTCTGAACATCATATATTTTTCTTTTGTTCTTTTTTTTTTTTTTTTTTTTTGGAGACAGGGTCTCACATTGTAGTTTAGGCTGGCCCTGAGCTCAGTCTCAAACTTGCATCACAGCAATCTTCTGCCTCTGCCTCCCCAGTGCTGGGATTACAGTATGAACCACCACACCCGGCACTGTGGTATGTGGTACTGATTGCTGCTGGGCGTGAGTCTCCACGCCCCGTATTGTATGTAGTTTCTGGGGATCGAACCCGGGTCCTTGCACTTGCGTGACAGGTGCTGGAACCACTGAGCTAAATCCCTGGCCCTGTCATATATTTTTCAGTTCACACATCTATTCTAACAAACTCTAGCTTTACTTGAAATGGAAAACTAAGTCTGTGGATTTTTTTTTTTAACTTGTTGCTGCTATGCATGCTTTTTTCATTTCCTTTCTATTTTGGCAAATTGGCAATTGTTGTGGGATTTTAATTTTTCCTTTCCTTTGGAGTTTAAAGCGGTTGGCTTCCACAGCAGCCCCTTTTAGGGCTAACCCAGTATTTTCTGGGTTGATCATCAGAGCATGGCTGTTGAGAACAATCCTGTTTGGGAGAAATAATTACAGAGTCAAAATTGACCAGGCCTTCCTGCCTGGAGACAGACATTGGACTTAACTCATGTCCCCTTTCCCTGTTTCCCACACACGGCAGAAGGAAAGCCACTTTCTCCGGATAGACAAAGGAAGGGCTCTTGGCTATGATGCTGCTGAAGCTTCTGGGTTACTAACACCAGAGAGAAGGCAGTTGAAAAGGAAGTCACTGTACTTTGCCCTCAAAACTATGATTAGCTATATTTAACCCCAACTGAAAGGACTTGCAATGGCTTTTCCCCTTTTAAAAGAAAAAAATAAAAGACCATTTGATGGCTTAATGTGTTTTGTAAATGAGAGATTATTTTTTAAATGGTACCAGACTTCTGCTCTGAGATCTTTCCTATGTTCCTAGAATTTCATAACAGCAGCATGTATACAGAATTTGCACATATTTACATAGCAAATACAAGCATAGTCTAAGATGTCTGACATATGGAGGAGCAACTTTCTGTCTACCCATTTCTTTTATAAAGATGAAAGGTTTATTTTATTTTGTGATCTGATTTTCTCTAGTCTTATATAATGTACATATACTTTCTATTGCTCAATTTTATTTTTAAAATTTGAGGGTTTCTTTTTAAGAATTTATCTTTAAATCCCTGTAACTGCAACACTCTGGGATGTTGAGAAAGAATCACAAGTTTGAGCCTAGCTTGGGCAATTTAGTGATTTATTTTATCTATAAAATTTAAAAGGGCTGGAGATACGGCTAAGCAAAAAGATTCTGGATTCAGTCCCTATTTCCACAATAAACAAACAAACATATACATAAAGAAAATTTTAGATTTTCAAACATGGAGTATAATGTATGCCTTCTGAGCAAATTATATACATATTAAAATCATACAGAATATGGTGATAGATAGTCTTTATCTCAAACTAATAAAAGTTGTCTATGAGAAACCAACAGCTAGCATCATACTACATAGTCAAAAATTGAAACCTTTCATGCTAAGATCTTGAACAAGACAAGGATGTTCAAAATCATGACTCCTATTCAATATAGTTTTGGAGACATTAGACACAGCAAATTGAAAAGAGAAAGAAATAAAAGGAATAAAGACAGGAAAGGAGGAAGTTAAACTGTCATTAATTGCCAGCAACATGATATTCTACATAGAAGATCCTAAAAACTCAGCCAAAAGACTGCTAGACTTAATCATTGGATTTAGTAGCATAGATGGATACAAGGTCAGCACTCAAAAATCAATAGCCTTTGTGTACATAAATAACAGACTCACTGAAAGAGAAATCAGGGAATCAATTCCTTTCACAATAGTATCCAAAAAAATGAAATACTGGGCCTGGGACTTAGCTCAGTGATTCCAGCATCCGCCTGGCAAGCACAAGGTCCTGGGTTCAATCCCTAGTAACCACATACCACAATGCCAGGTGTGATGGTTCATGCCAGTAATCCCAGCACTCGGGAGGCAGAGGCAGGAGGATTACTGAGTTTGAGGCTAGCCTGAGCTACATAGCAAGTTCAGGGCCAGCCTGAACTATAAAGCGAGATCCTGTTTCAAAAAAAGAAAGAAAGAAATATCTAGGAATTGATCAAACGAGGAGGTGAAAGATCTTTACCCTGAAAATTACAGTATTTTGAAAAGGGAGATCAAAGGTAGATATGAAAAGACATCAAAGAAGGTGGAAAGACATCCCTTGTTCCTGGATAGGAAGAACCAATATTGTCAAAATAGCCATCCTGCCAAAACTACTATCTAGATTCAGTGCAATCCCAATTGAAAGCCCAACAAGCTATTTCACAGACCTAGAGAAAATAATCCTAAAATTAATCTGGAATCACAAGAGACCCAGAATAGCAATGCAATCCTATGCAACAAGATCATGGCAGGGTGTATCACAATGCCCAACTTGAAACTCTACTACAAAGCCAGTATGATAAAAACAGCATGGTACTGGCAAAGTAACAGACCCGAGGACCAGTGGAATACATTAGAAGACCCAGAAACAACTCCAGATATACTGAGCCACCTAATTATTGACAAAGGAGCCAAATATCCTCAGTGGAGGAAAGATAGCCTCTTTAACAAATGATCCTGAAAACCAAGCTTTAACCTGCCAAAAACTAAAGCTAGACCTATCTCTTTCACTGGGTACTAAACTAAAATCAAAGTGGATTAGAGACTTAAACATTAGAACAGAAACACTAAACGTGATGGAAAACAGGTTAGACAGAATTCTTGGAGACACTGGTGTAGGGAAAGACTTTATGAACCAAATCTCTATAATACAAGAACTAGCAGAAGAAATCAACAAATGGGATCTCATCCTATTAAAAACCTTCTGCACAGCAAGAGAAACTATCAACAGAGCAAAAAGACAACTTACAATATGGGAAATTGTTACCAGCTGTTTCTCAGACAAAGGTCTACTATCTAGAATATAAAAAGAGTTTTTAAAAATTACCCCCCCCCCAAATTTAAGGACCCAGTTCAAAAATGGGCATCTGAAATAAACAGACACTTTTCAGATGAAGAAGTAAAGGCAGCTAAGAAACATATGAAGAAATGCTCAATATCACTGGTCACTTGAGAGATGTAGATGAAAATGACACTGAGATTTCATCTCACTCCACAAAGAATAGCTGCTATTGTGAAATTAACCTACAACAAATGCTGGTGAGCCTGGGGGGAGAAAAGAGTCCTTCTCCATTTTTGGTGGGAGTGTAAATTGGTGCTGTGGAGATCAGTGTGGAGATTCCTCAGAAAACTAGGATTAGAGGCCCCATTTGACCCTGATATTCCCCTGCTAGGAATATACATGAAAGAATTTAAAGAATCATATCATAATGACATATGTACACCCATGTTCACAGGAGCTCAGTTTGTGATAGCTAAAATCTTGGAAACATCCCAAATGCCCATCAACTGGAGACTGGATAAAGATGTGGTTTTGTTTTTGTTTTTTTTTTTTTTTAAATAAAATGTAGTATTACTCTGCCACAAAGAATGATGTTTGAGTCATTTATACTCAAATGGACATACCTTGAGGACACACTCATATGTGAAATAAATAGGTTACAGATATGTAAATACTATATCTTTTCCCTGGGATGAGAATCTGAAGATGTAACTGAGTTCTAGAATGTGTGATAGATATTGTGAAATAGAAAATATTCAAAGGGAAAGGGGTAGGGAGAAGTAATGAGGGAAGAGAAAAAATGATTTTTTATACAAGCATATGTATATAGGAGGTGTGTGGGGAGTTATAGGGTGGATGGGGGAATGGATAAAAATGAGAATTAACTCATGTCATATAATGGTACAAATTCCTGATATTGAGTGTGATCATGATGTGTATATAAAATGTACCAATAAAAAATTCAATTTTTTAAAAAAAGGTACCAATAAAGAATTCAATTTTTAAAAATTCTCAGTGTTCAATGTGATCATAATGTATGTATAAAATGTACCAAAAATCAGGGCCGGGGATTTAGCTCAGTGGTTCCGGTGTCTGTCTTGCAAGCTCAAGGGCTCGGGTTCGATCCCCGGTAACCATATACCATATTGGGTGTGGAGACTCATGCCCAGCAGCAATCAGTACCACATACCACAGTGCCGGGCGTGGTGGCTCATGCCTGTAATCCCAGCACTAGGGAGGCAGAGGCAGGAGGATTGCTGTGATGTGAGTTTGAGGCTGAGCTCAGGGCCAGCCTGAACCACAAAGCGAGACCCTGTCTCAAAAAAAAAAAGTACCAAAAATCAATTTAAAAATAAATACAAAGACCTATACATGATATACTACGTGACATTATATATTCTACAATAATGTTACATTAGTTATATGAATACATTTACATATGCACATCTCAGGACTCTTTTACATCAAAATTCTTAGTTTTACTGAAGCATCTGGCAATCCTTGTGTGTAATACGCACTTTGATGATTTTTCACAAAGAAGACTTCTGTTTTTGTCTCCGAAACAGGAAGGACAATTCAAACACACTTTACAGAAGTAAACCACTGTGTACTAGAACCTCTTCGTTCCCCAACTGTCTCTTTGCTATCATTCTCTACAGACCCCTTTTGCTCTTAATAGTACCAAGAGCTGCCCAGAATCCTCCATTGATCTGAGGTCCCAATGTCCAAGAACAGGATTCGCATCTCTGATAGGTTTCCCTTTAAAATGCAGTCCTTAATTTTTAGCAGAGGACTCTGATCCCTAGAGTACCCACTGGAAAAGCCATGTCTGAGCTATATCTGCTCCTGCAACCCTGGAAACTCAAGAAGGCATTCGGTGCCTTTTGGTGATGACCATCTCTGACAACTGACTCACACTGAGCCTCACAAATGTCAGCTAGGTGGTAGATTCCACAGTTCTGACTCAGCTGGGAAGAGAAGTGAGGAGATCGACATGGGCCAGCAATGAGCTCTACTGATGTGCCTAGCAGGTTCTTTCATTGTTGCTTTGTCAAGCTCTGCACACAATGCATCCCTTTTCATCTCATCTCTCTCTTACTCCTATGCATAAACTTCTCTTTGGCAGGGAAACCAGGCTATCTCTGATCAGTGAACTAGTGAGTTCCTTTTCCTGTCCTCTCACGATAAGACACGTGTGTGAAGTTCAAAGCGACAATCATCCTATGAACAACAGTTTTTAGCCAACCTTACCAAAGTTGCCAGGAATGTTGCAATACATGTTATGTTGTGACTTAGATATAAAATGCTCCCTAGCAGTGAAGCTTTCGGAAGATAATTGGACCATGAGGTACTAACTCATCATTGAATTAATCCACTGATCAGTTCACAAGTGAATGTGCTGTTGGGAGGTAGGGGGTAGATATAAGATGCCTCCTCTTTGCTTCCTAGCTGTGAGGAGTTGAGCAAGTCTTCCTTTGCCATGCCCCTCTACCATGCTGTTTTTGCTTCAGAGCCAGGTGAATGAAATAATGAGGTAAAATATATCTTGCCTCCTTTAACTTGAGAGTATTGAGTATTTTATTTCAGTGACAAGAAGGTGACTAAGACAACATAATAAGAAACACTGGTAGAAATATAGAAGTTAAATCACACATATACACACAGACTTTCTACCATTTTTAAGTGATAGAACATCTTCTTTCCTTTAGTGTCTTGTACGTTTTAGATGGAGCCTTCTATGCAGTTCAGGGACGATTTGAGTTTGCTACCTCTGAAGCCCAGGCTGGGATCACTGATGTGTGCTACCGTACCTGGATCTTTCCTTTATTTTAAACACTTTATCAGAGAAACAGAAAATACCAGCAACCACTTACAACTTTGTGTCTAATAATCCTGTTATGTCCATCCAGCTATTGATAATTCAATAGCAGATTCATACTGTTCTGTTGTTCCTGATACAACATGAAGTTTTCTGACACATTTCCTAAATATAAAGTATATAAGATAGTATAAAGTATAAGATATACTTTATACATACTAAAAGTATGTTTATATACTTAAAGTATATAAGATATACTTCATATTTTATATGTAGTAAATATAAAGTAGTTATATCACTGCATTTTAACCAAGTGGTATTTAGGTAAATATCACAGGATAATTTAGAAACTATTATTGATCTGCCCTAACTGTACAATTTATATACATAGCTCATATATATCATTCACAAGTACTAATAATATAGCATATTCCTATGATCTCTAAAAAATAATCAAACAGCAAATTAAACTGACACAACCCCAATTTTCTATATGTGGCATCAGTAAGCAGACAAAGCTTTAAAGAACTACATTAAACTATATTTACTGATCTTAGCAGAAACTTCAAGAACATGACTGTTCAAAAAATAAGAATTAAAACAATTATTGAACATCAAAATGATGCTATTCAGCTAAAAGTATAAAAAATTTGTCTCCAACTTTTAAGAACTTCTCCATTAAAGTCAATGTGGCTGTGCACGGTGGCACACACCTGTAATCCAGCAGGAGAATCATCATGAGTTCAAGGTCAGCCTGACCTACATAGTGAGACCATCTCAAAAAGAGAAAAATAAAAACAACAAAAAGTCCATGCGTATCCACTCCACAAACGTAATGATATCTTCATTTTTGTCAGATAGGGTAAAACATATAATGTCAATAATATAGAAATGTAAACACAGTGGATGTGTTTACTAAGTTTCACAGAGTACTCTAAAGTACTAAATAAAAGAGTCATGATGAACATCGTGGTAACCAGAGAACCTACAAGTATTTATAAGGAAACTTCCTTTTTTTTTTTTTTTTAGTTTTTTTGAGACAGGGTCTCACTTTGTAGTTCAAGCTGGCCCTGAACTCAGCCTCCAACTCACATCACAGCAATCCTCCTGCCTCTGCCTCCCGAGTGCTGGGATTACAGGTGTGAGCCACCATGCCTGGCACTGTGGTATGTGGTACTGATTGCTGCTGGTTGTGAGTCATCATGTTCAGCAATGCTGTATGTAGTTATCGGGGACTGAAGCCAGGACCTTGTGCTTGCAAGGCAGCTGCTAGAATGACTAAGCTAAGTCCCCAGCCCTTGGAAACCACTTTAGAATACTTCTGTTGGTATTTTAAAATGTTCAGGGTGGCATGATGAGGATCTAGAAGAATCTGGGACTGTTAAGTTAATGAGCAATATTAAACATGTCTACAAAGCTAGTGTATACAACTTAGCCGAACTTCAAACATGGGCTGGAAGATGCTGGTAGTACGGCTGACAGGGCAACTGGCAGAGGAAAAATTCTCTCTCCAGATCAACCTATATCTATAGATACATATCTGCAAGCCTTTATTTGCCTAGGAGTAGGGCCAGAACAAAATTACATGGTGCTTACTTTGGAATTAAGCAAACTTAAGCTTTAATGCTGAATATTTTAAGTAAGTAGTTTCTCTCTCTGGGAAGGGACCAGTTAGAAAGAGCTAACTGGGAGCTAGTAGCAAGGAAAGTGACTCATTCATTAGCTTGAAATTTTCTTTTAAAAGGGCAAAAAGGAAAGATGAAGAGACTGCTGGAAGGCTGTGAATACCCAAGTGTGTAAAACTCCCTGGCACTTGAAATACTACGAAAGAAAGATAAGGGACACAGCCTCCATGCTGCTGAAGTTGAATCAATGTGGTAATTAAAATGTATATATATGTGCTAATTTTTTCAAAAGAATGGCGATATTTAATGAGATACAGGGAATCTATTATTAAAATGTTCTTTTCTGCTTCAGAGGAATTGGAAATATATATATATATATATTTTTTTTTTTTTTTTTTTAGGTTTTTTGAGACAGGGTCTCGCTTTGTGGTTCAGGCTGGCCCTGAGCTCAGCCTCAAACTCACGTCACAGCAATCCTCCTGCCTCTGCCTCCCGAGTGCTGGGATTACAGGCGTGAGCCACCACGCCCGGCTGGAATTGGAAATATTTTAAGGCACTTCTGGTCTACTTAGGATCATTTCTCACTGCTAAAGCACGTATATAGAAAGCACACTTCAGGGACGGGGAGTTAGCTCTGTGGTTCCGGCGCCTGTCTTGCAAGCGCAAAGGCCCGGGTTCGATTCCCCAGTAACCACATAACAATACTGGGCGTGGAGACCCACACCCAGCAGCAACCAGTACCACATACCACAGTGCCGGGCGTGGTGGCTCACGCCTGTAATCCCAGCACTCGGGAGGCAGAGGCAGGAGGATTGTGATGTGAGTTGGAGGCTGAGCTTAGGGCCAGCCTAAACCACAAAGTGAGACCCTGTCTCAAAAAAAAAAAACCTAAAAAAAAAAAAAAAAAAAAAAAGAAAGCACACTTCATACCCACATGGGGGAGGGGCTGGCTTCCTAACTTAATCAATTATATGGTTCTGGCCAAGCTGATACCCTCCTTGATACACAGTATACACAGTAACTTCTTTCACACAGAAATCCTGAATGTTGTGGAAACCCAAATCTCTTCTAGTGGGGAGTAAACGCACTTGTCCTTTGCTGTACAGAGAGATGATGGCTCTCTTTTACATGGCTGTCACTAAACACTCATCCTTGAAAGACAGCTCAGAAGTTAGGGAAGTCAGTACCTTGCTCACAAGCTGTGCAGAATACAAGAAACCCATGGAGAATACTGTCCTAATAACGGCTTCTCTTTGTCTTCGGTAATTATGACTGAGAGAGAAAGAATTCCATGAAGCATAGCCACAAATGGCCAACTCTTCCCAGGAACCTTTTCAGATCTTTTGTAAATTGTCCGTAGACCTTGGATGATCCTCATTAAAGAGTCAAATGTTGAGAAACAATGAGCTAACTATACATGGATAACAGGAATAAGCACTCACTACACGCTATTCTGCCTGGGAGGCATCTTATACTTGTTATCTCATTGTAGCTCTCTACAGAGGTTACCGTGGGCAGGGGTTTTATCTGATAGACAAGAAAATTCTGGTTCAGAGCGTTAAGCTATAAGTGGCAGAGACAGTACTCAAACACAGGTTGGTAGAGTCCAAAGCCCTGTGCTCTGAAAAACCCTGGTATCTTTCCACTCTCATCACTTGTATCCCTGAGTTCAACCTCCTGTTGAGTCAGGGGCAAGATCAGACTCTCATAGGAGCCTAAAACCTACTGTGAATTGTGAAGGTGGGGAACCTAGGTAGTGTACTCCTTGATCACTCCAGAAAATACCTGCCATCTGACTTCCATGGGAAAATTGTCTTCCATGAAACTGGTACCAAAAAGTTTTGGGATCTTGCTCTGAATGTTTCAAGACAGTGACAGATGTGACGGTGCCTGCCTGTAATCCCAGTACTCAGGAGGCTAAGGCAGGAGGATTGCTCCAAGTAATCCCAGGCTATATAGTGAGTTAAAGGCCAATCTGAACTACACAGTGAGACCCTATCTTATAAAACCAGAGAGAAAGACTGATTGAGAGACAGAGATAGAGACAGAGACAGAGACAAACAGAGAGAGAACAGTAGTTGCTGAAGAACCCGAAGTGACTTGGGACTAAGGAAGGGTGAAGCAGAGAAGGAGTGGGCCAGGACCTAGCAGAAAGGGCTGGGGACTACAAGAAAAAAGAACAGACGAGACAGACATATGTGCACCCATGTTTATAGCAGCCCAGTTTGTGATTGCTACATCTTGGAAACAACCCAAGTGTCCATCAACTGGAGACTGGATAAAAAAGCTGTGGTTCTTCTACAGAATGGAGTACTACTCTGCCATAAAAAATGATAAGTTTGAATCATTTCTACTTAAATGGACATACCTTGAGGATATCCTCATAAGT
>PVIR01043981.1:0-11452 GCA_004026965.1 Petromus typicus
TATAATATAGTTTAGTATATAATTTATATATTATAAATAGTAGTATATAATATAATTAGTAATATAGTATATATATAAATTATATATATTAAGTAGTATATAATTTTACATATACTATATTTATATATTTATATATACAATATATATGTTAAGTAGCATATAATTATATATATTATATATATTTTTATTTAATTTATATATTAAGTATTATATAATTTTCTACTTAACAGTATTAAATTAATTATTGTTGATTCTAACAACCACAACCAAATCCAGCAAACTTCAAAAACAAAAATACTACCTATGATTGTATGAGAGTTTGGGAGCACATCTAGATACAAGCCATAACAATTCTATAATGTCAGGACCATAATTTAGAAGTGAACAAAGAATATCCTTGATTTTGTGAATTTCAAGTATGCCAGCCATGGCAGCATAGTACTGATGAATATGATAATGCCTGAATTAAGTCTGGAAGGGAAATGAACAACTTCTCTTTCATATAATCTTAAAATGTGTCAAAAGTGTTGTTTCCTGTCTTTTTATGTAAAATATGAACCTTATAAAATATCTAACTTCTTGTGTGAGATCTGGCAACACTGCTTTTACTCTGTGCAGAGGTTGAGAGGAAGATTGTGGCTAATGAATGTGTAGCTTTCCTGGGGTTTTGTCTCATTCCTGACAATCCCAACAATGATTACAGACCATTATTACAGACTAATGAGCTTGGAAAAGTTTGAAATCTGAATCTCCTGTTGAAATGTTAAAGATGATCTTCTTATGTAGGGAAAAAAGATCTTAAGTCATCCATTTTAGTGATCAAAAATGTTTTTTAATAGGTAAAAGAAAAGGGACATCATTTGACAGCTCTACTATGGCACTGTATTTTTCATTTCTTTTTAAACTGCAAGTTTTGTTGACTAGACTCCAAAAGGAAAAAAAAAAAATTTCTTTTAAAAAAAAAACAAAACAAACTAGGGCTAGGGATTTAGCTCAGTGGTTCTGGTACCTGTCTTGCAAGTGTACTGGTCTGGATTCAATCCCTGGTAACCATATACAACAATACTTGGCATGGAGACTCATGCCCAGCAGCAATCAGTAACATTTACCACAGTGATTGATGTGGTGGCTCACACCTGTAATCCCAGCACTTGGGAGGCAGAAGCAGGAGTATTGTTGTGATGTGAGTTTGAAGCTGCGCTCAGAGCCAGTCTGAACTACAAAGTGAAACCCAATATCTCTCTCAAAAAAAAAAAAAAAAAAAAAAGCAAATCAAATAGTATGTGTTCTAAGTATACTATACATTTTGATCTATGAGCACATTATGCATTGATTAACATAATCAATATAATCCAGCCATCATTTTGCATAGCTACTTTTTTAGAATGAGAATATTTAAGCTCTATTTTCTTGGCAAAATTCAAATGTAGAACACAATATTTTTAATTATAGGTAACACTGTGGTACCTTAGGGTTGCAGAATTTGTTCATCTAACTGAAAATTTTGGAACTTTTGATTAATACTTCCTCCATTCTTCCAACCTGCCCCACCCCAACTGCTGATAATTTCAATACTACTCCCCACCCCCATTTTTAAAAATAATAAAAAAAAGATTCTGTTTATAAATGAGATTGAGCCTTTAGCTTATTCCTTTCTTAATTTGGCTTATTTCTTTAGCATAATTCTTTCATTTTAATTTGTGATTTTGCAAACTTCCGGTTCTCCTTCCTTTTAACAATTTAACCATCAGTGACAGACACTTGTTATATTTATGTTTCATTCTTATGAGAAATGCAGGGCTTTTTGAGCTAAGAATTTTATTTTCATTTTTAAACATAAATAAAATTCAACATTGATTTAAACATAAGAGGTAAAACTGTAAAACTCCTGGAATAAAGCTGAAGAGGGAAGAAAGCTCCAGGACACTGGTATTGGTAGTAACTTCTGGGATGATACCAGAAGTGCAGAAAACAAAAGCAAATCAACAAGCAGGAGATATTGAAATGTTTCTTGAGGAGCAAAGGAAACAATAGCTAAGTAAAAACGCAGCCCGTGGAGCAAAAGAAAATATATATACATATATGTGTGTGTGTGTGTGTGTGTGTGTGTATTATATTATATTAAAGCTTAACCCCATATACTGATAAGGAGTTAATGTATAAATTATACATGGATCTCATAAAACCCAGTAACAAAAAAGTTACCTGATTAAAATGCAAGCAAAAGGGTGCATAGACATTTTCCAAAGGAGATATAAAATTGCTAACATGTATATGAGAACGTACTCATCATTAAAAATCGCAATAGAAATGCAAAGCAAAAAACAGAATAAATAAAAAAAACAGAATGAAAAATCACCTGATAAGTTAATTAAGATAAGAGATACTAAGGGTTTTAAAATAAGGACGCAGTAAGAGGTAACCCATTTACACAGTTGGTGAAAGTGTTAAATGGTGCAGTTGTTAGGACCAGCAGTGTGGAAGTACCATGAAAAATTAGAAATACAAACACTATATGATTTGCTACTTTCACATGTAAGTATGTAATTAAATAAATTAAATTACCATATATGTCTTGCTTTAATAAAATATAACTGAAAGTCTTGTTATCTGATCTTATTCGCCTTATAAAAGACTGAAATATACTAATTTTTGCACACTGCCTATATGTTATTTATATTTATTAATTATATTGATGTTACAAATTGATTTATTATAATTCAGAACATCTTATTTTATATACTATCTTTTACAATTAGAAACTTATTCAGAGAACACTTAAAATATTCTCATTAATTATCTTTATACATGCCATTAACAATCAAGACACATTTATTTATTCCCCAGGTTGTGTGTGTGTGTGTGTGTGTGTGTGTGTGTGTGTGTGTACATGTGTGTGTATGTTCCATTACTTAGTGCCAAACTGCTTTTAGTATATTAGAAAAAATGGATATTGGTCTCTGCAGGAAACAAAATCTGTTTAAGGAAAGCATGATCCTAAAATACTTTAGGAGATTAGAGTTGATTCGTGCAATAAGGTAGGAGATGTATTATTAGGAGACATTCTAGTGTAAGCCACTGTGAATAAATTTAAAAAAAAAAAAAGCTTTTTCTTTGGCAAGGGCCATGCTATAATGACTACTCTTATAATGAAACTCCTGTGGGTTTCCAAGGATGAATTACACGTCACCGGAGAAAAAGTCTTCTGTAAAAGGCAACTAAGGCAACTAAGTTGCCTTACAACTAAGGCATTGTAAATTTGCCACCTCTTTGCATCCTGTTGAGATATTTTCCTCTAGGAACTGACATGCAAATCACTGAGTTCTACAAATTGTTCTTGCAACATACAGGAAACAGTGACTATCCAAATTAAAAAGTTTATTCACCAGTAAAAATCAATAAACACAGACTGGATGGATACTTATGTAAAAAGTTATGATATTTTTTCTCTCTGAATCATTTCCCCTGAGCCAGTTGCTACTGACAGTCTGTCTCCTCACATTAGTAACAGGAAAAAATAATTAACTACAAGTTGTCACTTGCGATCAGATGGTCCATGGAGCAAAGGCTCACTAAGTGGGGCAGATCAAATCAAGGCTGCCTTCCCTGGGTCTGCTGGGATGGACTGAGGAATCATCTCAGAACATTCTTGCTTTTCATTCTCAAAACTTCTGTGGATGAAAGTAATTATAACCTAGTTTTTGGTAGAATATTTAAGAGTCATTCCTTACAGTTACTCATATCCCTTCAGAAATAGCCCAGTCCATTCTCAGAATATGCCTGATATTAGTATAAATCTGTTGAAGTGTAGTTAGGCTAAGAAAATCATCGTGGATAATATTACTATGCCTCTTTTTAAGTGTGACTCATGAATGGATAAACAAAATAGAGATTTTTATCTCTACCTTCATTCCTTGGCAAGCATTTGGAGAGTGTCTTGCGTACACCAGAAATTTTTCAAGTAACTGAGAAAATAAAGGTGATTAAGATACATTTCTTTACCTTGAGGTTGATCTAGCCTAAAAGAAAATAAATTAGTAATTTGTTGCTTAGGATGTAGAGTTATCAGGTTTTGGGGGAAAGACAAAAGATCATGGGAGAAAGATAAGCAAGGATGACTATAGAAGGATCAGAAAGCTATGGAAAGACATAAGGTTTGTTTGAAGTCTTGAAGGAGACTTTAGCCCTGCCTAGGCAGAGATCATTGTAGGGATTAAAAAAAAAAAATCAATGTCTCAGCAGTCCTCAGACTGCTATAACAAAAACACAATTAACTGATGGATTATAAATCAATTATTTATTAGTCATGGTTCTATAAGTACAGTATTCAAAATCAAAGCACCAACAGAGTCATTGTCTGGCAAGAGCCCATTCTGCATAGCAGTTTTGTGTCCTCATGCAGTGGAAGGGATGAAGAAGCTCTCTGGGACACATTCACAAGAACTCTCCACTTGTGGTCCAGTCACCTACATAGGGCCTCAATTCCTAATGGCATAAACTGGGCATGGCATAAAATGGCATTAGGATTTAAACATAGGAATATTGAGGTAAAAGAAGACATAATCATATAAGTTACAACAGCTAGTTTAATAAGTTGGGGACTGTATCATCTTTCACAAGTGACGAGATATTCAGAGATAGGTAAAGAAGGAATAATGCAGAAAGTGAAAGTGATACCTGACAAAGTAGGCTCAAATTATAAAGACACCCAATGTTTTCATGAAAAATTTGGGTGGCATTCTGAAAATTGTAGGAGGACACTAAAGTTTTCCAAATTTCAGAAAGATTACACTGGTATAAGTTGTGAGGTAATGAAGACCAAACTAGATAACCAATGGGAAGCGATGTAGAAAGGATGAAAGATGTCCTTTTTGTTGCTTTAAAAAAAAGATGTCTGTGTTTCTACAGGGAAATGGAAACAAAGAAAAAGAAAAGCTTCTATCTTTGAAAGGCAAAGATGAAAAAATGTCAAGATATATCTTTATATTCCTGTTTCAAAGACACTAACATGTAAAGCAGGTAGCAAAGCAGAAAATGGATTGAAGAATAGGGAAAATAAGGTTTAGAAGCAGATGATAGTGATCATGGTTTTATATATATATTTGGTTTCCTTTGTCTTGGTGACCTTCCTAACGTATTCATATGATGTCATAGGCTCTCTTACAGGTTTACCCTTTATTAAGAACACCTAAGGAATCTAGATTAACCCTAAATGTCAACTTGATTGATTTGAAAGATGCTTTCATTGGTAAGGCACAACTCTGGCTGTGTCAGGAAGGACTACAGAGTCGTGTGTTTGGGGATTGTATCTAGTTCATGTCTTCTACTCATGCTGATCAATGTTCTGCTTCCCACCTCCCATGAAGTGAGCAACCTCTTCATCCTGGAGGTTTTCTGTCATGATCTCTCTGTCCTGAAGCCCTATGACCATGATCTAAAACAATTAAGCAAATTAGACCTGAGGCCTTGACTTTCAGGTGTCCCAGTGATAGAAAATCAGAATAACACTTTATTCATTAGAATAAATATTTTAAAATATTATCAGTTTTTATGACTTACATCTAGAGTCTCCTCCCAAAGTCTCATATCCTCATAGGTGGGGCTTGGGGAAAGGTGACTAAAATATTGGTGTATAGTGTTGAATCATAGGGATGTGGTGCTGGACTTGTCCACTCATTGCTTTAACATAGTTTTCTCTGAAGTCAGAAGACCACCTTGGATGTGTTGTACAAACTGATATGCTCGTAGTCTGGATGGAATCAAAAATGAAAGAAGAAAGGGACACTTCTGATTTCCATGCAGAGACTGCTTATCCTCTACAATCCTTCTCCACAGGTCACCCTTCCTTGGAGTTAGGCAAGTATGAATTGAAATCTCTACACTCTTTTCTTCTTGAACTTGTGGATAGAGGGTATTTTGTCTCAGCAATGAGAAAATAATTAACTAAAATAACTTACTAAAATAATTAACAGATGTTAATATAAGGAGTAGGGTTGTTGCTTTTACTCCCTGAGTGTGAGGCTCAGAAGCCTTGGAATGGCTTGCATGAGGAGTACAGAAAGATCTAGAGATGCTGGATAAAGAAACATTCCTACAGGGCTGTGACCTGAGCTTCACTGGAGATTTTGGCAAAAGCTCAGAAAGCCAGAATGCTGAAATTAATGCTGAGAATACAAAGTATGGTGAGGGGATTTCTTTCTGGAAGAGCTTCAGTTGGCACTTAGACTGCAGGCCATTTGTGTTACACTGTGGCCAAAACATGCCTACATTTGGCCCCTGTTCTGAAGCATGGTGAGAGAATAAGATTAGAGGTAGTGGGCTAATTAATCTGTTAGAAGAGATTTCAAGGTAATCTAATGTTGAGATGTTGACATATCTACTGTTGAAGATTTTTAACCACTTCTACCTTGAGACTTAAGAGCACATGACCTAGCAGAATGATTTAAAAAGATTTGAACTTGGCCAGAAAGGAAGTACCAATGAAGTTGTGGCCTGTGAAGGTGGAGCAAAGGAGACCTTGTTTGGAGTCTAACTCCAAGGAAGACCTCTGAAAAGAGTAGAATTAAAAAGTCAAGTTATTTGGAATAAAATGATGAAAAAGATGGCCTGAGTGCACTCCCAAAACCAAACATAGTAACAAAATAGCAAAAGTGAAGACTTTGCTTTGAGAAGAGAGCCTTAGGATAGAATATTTCCATAATGGCGATGTCCAAGGACATTTATTCTTTGGATTTGTTCACAGTCTTGAATAATTCAGGCACTTGACCACAAGTACCAAGAGAGAAAAAAATGTTGCTCCTGCTTTAGCTGGTGGCAGACTTTGGTGTCATCACATGATTCTGATTATAGGTGCATGTAGAATGCAAGAGTTATGGGGTCAGGAAGGTTTCCATGCATGTTTCCGAAGAGTACCTCGGAGGTCAAGCAGTCGTTGGCCCCAAGAGATGGCAATGCATGAAGTGGTAAGTGTGAAGCTGAAAATGCAGTAGAGACCCCAGAATGTTGGAGAAGTCAAAAACATGGATCACCTGGAGAAGGCTTTAAGGAGTGAACAAAGCCAGCACAAGAGAGAGGCCATAAGAGATACAAACACCAACAGTGTTCTAAAGACAGGGAAATTGACACCACTTGCAGTTCACATCTTGCCACAGATAATCCAGGTGCTACACATGGAAATATGAGATTCTTTGTTTGCTAAATTTGTTGTTTGTTTAGTATGTTGTCCCAGCAACAGGATAAGAGTTTAGACACAGGCTCAGTCTCAAACTGAGTGAATCAGAATCAGACCCAGGAACCTGTTTGTCTTGTTGCATTTTTAATATAAAGGATCTTCACAAGAGGCTTCTTAGCAGCAAAGGTTTCTGGGATCTCTATGTCAAGTATGAAAATTTGTTAAATGCTTAAATTATGTTCCACATTCTACTAAGATCCAGGCACATATATGATAGAACCTATGCCTTACCACAGCATAACTATGTAGGTGTTATTCCTTTTATAACATGAGAAAACTGGTGTGTTCGTGGCCTTGCATAAGGTCTCATAGTTAATGAGTAGAAATGGTAACTCCACAGATTCCAATCTCCATGCTCTCTGTATTAAAAGTGCCCTTGCTTTGTGTCATATAGTAACTCATATGATACTTGAGAACATTTCAGTAAACAACATGTTATAGAGAAAAAGAAAAAAATAACAAAATTATCTTTATGTGTGTCTTAACTGTAGGCCTCTAGTAATATTGAAGTTGTTTGAATTATCCTTTCTTATTTTTGTCAGTTTTGCATTATATCCATTTTTGCTAAGCAGAAACGATGAACTTTGTGGAAGCTTTCCTTCAAAGGAACATGTTATAGAGAAAAGGAAAAATTTAACAAAATTATCCTTATGTGCTTCTTACCCATAGATCTCTAGTAGTATTGAAGTTCTTTGAATTAGCCTTTCTTATTTGTGTCAGTTTCGTATTGTATCCATTTTTGTTAAGCAGAAACAATGATTTTTGTGAAAGATTTCCTTCAAATCCTCATTTTCTCTTCTATTTTTGTTCTTTCCTTCTCATCTCTCTTCTTTCTCTTGCCTGAAGCTAAAATCCTATACTCACTGAATTGTGGCCAACTTTGAGCCAAGATGACAGCACAGTGGCAATGATGAAAAGGTAACTTACCAAACTAAAGGGAAACTATCTAAACTGAGAAACGTGCATGAGATACATGAGAAATTTCATTTTAAAAGCATCCTAAAAACAATAACAGAAAATGTGTGACTAGGTGATTTTTCAATGTTAACTACTTTTTAGGCATATTAATCATGTGTTCAGTGAGTAAAAATACATTTTTCTCACTACAGGTGTCCTGTACAATTAGAGTTCTTTGATAATTAATGATCTGAGAATCCTCATCCAAAATAATGCACCCCGCAGGTATGTGTGGTGCTAAAATTTGTAAAGGTTAGGACATTTTTATGGCTTGTGGTTCTTCCTAAAGTTCACAAGGCAGCAGCTTTTCTGTGCATGACTATCCATCAACAAATACTTACAAGAGATCCAAAGGGTATGGCATATCACAGAGTGGTAGGTCACAGGAAGCAAAGGAAATATCTAATGGTCTTCCAAATGGATGAGATAGGTCACATCCAAGTGAGGGTTCCAGAAGCAGAGTAAAACCTCAAGAATCTGGTGGGCATAAAGTTCAAGGAGGATTACGATGTTCTTGTAGTGAACAATATGTTAGAAAGATGGCATTAGAGTCTAGCAACATGAAAAGCTAAGTAGTTTTGACCTGTACATATTGAAGTGTGCAGGTTAAATATCTGAAGTGCAAGAAAGTTAAAGCATACTGAAATAAAAGGATTTTGTGTTTTTAATTATAAAATGGAGTAATAATAACTTGAAAATGGATAAATATTGCAGATAAAAACTCATTTTGTAAGTGGCAAAATAACATTGTTAACTGTGAATAAAGTTCTCTAAAAGGAACTGTGGCAAAATAGATTACTTTTGTTATATTGTATTAAAAATTATATATGATCCAAATTATTTATAATCAGGCAACAACAGATAAACATTAGCGAACATTTGACCACTGACTAATCTTGGGCTTAGGATTTAGCTCAGTGGTTCCAGAATCTTCCCTGAAAGTCCAGAGTTTGATTCCTAGTAATCATATATCACAGTGCCAGGCATGGTGGCTCACATCTGTAGTCCCAGAACTCAGGAGGCAAGGGCGGAAGGATTGCTGTGTGTTTGAGGCTTGCCTGGGCTATATAGTGAGTGCAATCTCAGCATGAACCACAAAAATAAAATCCTATCTCAAAAAAATTATCTTGTAGTGTTAAGGGTCATGAAGGAAAAAACCTAGAATTCTCAGATTTTAAAAGTCTCAAAATATACAATGAATGAACACATGAAAATAAAGCCCCTCACTTGAGAGCTAAGGTCGTGTATAGATTGCATTGTAAATATAAAATGCATTATATAATTATGCTTTCCTGATTTACATAATGAACTACAGCTGTTTTTAGAACTTTTCTGAAGTTCAAAGGTGTGTCAAGGAAGAAAGTTAACAATTTCGAAAAATTATGAAATTTAGTTATGTATATTTTTCCTAGTTTTCTATAGCTGAATAACAAAGTGATAGTGATCAATTAAAAATTTCAATTTTTTTCTTTCATATGGTTTGGTGTAATAGGGTTCCACTGAATGACTCTTTTGTTCTTTAAGATATTGCTAGAAATCAACAAGTGCAGTTGAAATGACATCTGAGTTTTCCCGCGTAGAGTCATATGTCTTGGCTTCATTCACGTGTCTAACATCTTAGAAGGCATAAGTAGAAACAGAGAATCATTTGGAAGAGTCATCTTAAATAGTCACATGTAAATAGGATGGCTTAAATAGAAATGAAGGTTGCCAGAGACCAGAAACTTAGGTCACTTTTTAAAAAAATTCCTTTGTAATGTCTAATACATAGATTCTAGAATTTAAATCTTCAACTAACCTCTGCTTTTACTACAGCCCACAATTTTTATGTAGAATATTTCTATTATTTTTCAACTGAAAATATTTTGTAATATCCATTTTAATTTCTTCTTTGTCTTTTGGATTTTAATATATACAGTTTATGCAGTTGGAAAGGTCAATTATCTTTTTTTTTACTGATTTTTATCTTACTTTTACTTCAGTTGTAAATATAAAAAACTAAGACTCAGTTCAATCTTTTGAAATTTATTTATATTCCATGACCCAGTATCTTACTATCTTAAAATGTTTTATCTGTACTTAAAAGAATGTGAATCACATCATTTTGTGGTGAGCATTTATTCAGTCAGATTTGAGAAAGCATGAAGATCTCATTTTTCCTTTGAAATTTTTTGTTCAATTTAAAATTAAAAAATCTTTTTAGGATCGCAAATTTCTCTTTAAACTTTTAGATATACAGATTTCTAACTGTATATATGTATTTTGTAGGTGCACTGTTGATGGAGAAAGTATTGAGATTTGCCTTTCACACACAATGCCATCTTCTTGACCATTTTGAGGGGCTTCCCTTTCACTACTAATATGGCTTTCATTGAATCTTTTTTTTCTGTTGTCAGTATTGCTAGGCCAAGTTTCTTTTTGTGAGAATTTGCAAGTATACCTTTGTGAATCCTTTAGCATCCCATATTTCTGTATTTTCCTACTTAAAGAGCACTGTTATTGTCACATACTATAGTAGTCTGAAATTATGTAGTCAACTCATATTTAATGTAATTACTAGTATATTTGGGTTTATGTTTTCTACTTTATTGCTTACATTTCACTTACTTATCTTTTGCTTTGTTGTTAAGTTTTCTTGCCTTGTTTTCTCTATTATCAAGCTATGATACTTTTTATTATTTTTTCAGTAACCACTGAAACCCATGCAGTCATGCACAAATTATTAATGTAATTGTTTGCATGTATAAAGATATGTATACTGTATACCTGAAACAATAACAGACTCAAATTAGTATTTCACATGTATCTACTGATTAAGAAAGAAGCGATGTTATTTAGAAAAGCACATGCAAAGAAGAAGCCATGAGAAAAAAAAATACCAGCATAAATGAGTTAATCTTCTGCTAGCAAGTAGTATAGATATTTTAATTAATATTTTCAGTTTCCTTCAAGGTTTGTCTGACACATGATAGAATCTCATTCCATTTGATCTTTTTCCAGGATTTCTCAAAGAATCATCCATGCTCTATCTACAAAAGAATCATAGGAATGAGGAAGAGGTTCTCTGGTTGTTAGTTGGACAGAGGACATTGCTTAGTGGTTCTGTGCCTGCCTATGAAGTGTGAGATTCTGGTTTCCATACATAATACAAAAAAGAAAAAAAGGAAAGAGAGGGTAGGGAGAGGGGAAAAAATAAATTCAGGAAAACCTATTAGTTATAGGGTAGTACTATGTATTTGTTATGCAATATCATACTATCAGTTA
>PVIR01043982.1:0-11444 GCA_004026965.1 Petromus typicus
AAAAACTAAAACAGGGTTTCCTGTGAAAAATGTAGCAGGCGCTGGGGATTTAGCTCAGTAGTTCTGGTTCCTGCCTTGCAAGCGCAAGATCCCAGGTTGTTTCCCAGTAACCACATACAACAATGCCAGGTGTGGTGACTCACACCCCCCAGCAATCAGTACCACCTACCACCAGTGCCAGGCGTGGTGGCTCCCGCCTGTAATCACAGCACTCAGGAGGCAGAGGCAGAAGGATTGCTGAGTTCAAGGCTGACTTCAGGACCAGCCTGAACCACAAAGCAAGATCCTGTCTCAAAAAACTGAAAAAGAAAAAAACATAGCTTCGTGTGAAACTAAAATGTAAGTTCATGTGAAAGCCTTGGGTTCAATCTCAAGTAATAAAAAAAGAAAATAGACACTCAAGAAAAACAAAAGACATTGTAACTAGACATGGTGGCATGCACCTTTAATCCCAGTACTTGGGAGGCTGAAGCAAGACAATCTCTGTGAGTTGAAGGCCAGCCTGGGTTACAACATAGTGAGACTCTGTCTCATAAATAAATAAAAAGACATTTTAAAACAACAGATATATTTCATATATATATATATATATATATATATATATATATATATTTTTTTTTTTTTTTTTTTTTTTTTTTTTTTTAAGACAAGGTCTCAATATGCAGTAAAGACTGACCCTGAATTTACTATATAGCCTGGGATGGGATTACAGGTATGCACCATTTTACCTGGTTTAAGAGAGATATATATTTCAGGCCAACAAACAGAAGTCTAGAAAAGGAAAATATAGGAATTGAAACTAAACAACAGGCCAGGCACGGTGGTGCATGCCTGTAATCTCAGTCCTCAGGAGGCCAAGGCGGGAGGATCACTGTGAGTTCAAGGCAAGCCTAGGATATGTAGTGAGTTCAAGGCCAGTCTGAACTACATAAGGAGACCTTGTTTCAAAACAAAACAGAAAAATAACAAAACCCACAATATAGGGCAACCCACTTGAGATCCTTGCCGTCTCTTAAGAACTATTCCTATTCCGCCTTCCTGGTCCCCATCTTATTTCCCAATAAATCTGCTACATCTTTAAAACACACACACACACACACACACACACACACACACACACACACACACAGAGTCAAACTTTCTCTGGGGTCAGTACAAGGTAAAGCCAATGGGACTTGACCACTATGTTCCTAATCACTAGAATCCTTTATTTCTTAAACCTTCAGTTTACCAATGCAGTCGATTAAAAACTAAAAAGGTAACAAAAGCAAATCCTTTGAAAGAAATCTAAACAACTGTATTGCTAGTGGGGAGGGAGCGCACAAGGCCGCAGGCAGCTGGGCAAGCACTGTCCCTGAGCTGCACCCACTTTCTACGAAAGCAGCATAATTGTAACACCAAAACTGAATATGATATAAATTAAAATTAGCCAATCTCTTTCAGGAATCTAAATGTAACATCCTAAATAAAATGTTCACATTTTCGCTCCTTGGTCTTGTTGTGTTGTGTTGATACCTCCTCATACAAAGCTAAACAGGGCAGCTCTACATTGGTCCATCTTACTGAAATGGTTTTTATGTTTCACATTTACTGAATATATTAATACTGGGAATCTGATGGACGCCTTGCACTGAAAAAGTTCCTTTCTTTCTTTCTTTTCTATGGTTTTTGAGATAGGGTCTGACTATGTAGTTCTGCCTGGACTTGAACTCACTATGTAGTTTAGGCTGGAATTGAAGTGATCTTCCTGCTTCAGTCTACTAAGTGCTGGGATTACAAACCTGTGCCACCACCCTTGGCCCTTTTTCTTTTCTGAGACAGGGTCTTGTAACACTTTCTAGGCTATACTCAAATGTGTAATCCCCAAAATTACTGCGATCACAGGCGCGTGCCCCTGCACTCCGCAGCACTTTTTGGTTGTTTGTTTGTTTTTGCTGTGGTGCTGGGGATGGAATCCAGGGCCTTCTTACTAAGTTATATCTATCTCCTGCCCTTTATTTTATTTTGAGACAGGATACTGCTAAATTGCCCAAATTGGACTCAAACTTTCAATCCTCCTGCCTCCCAGGAGGCTGAGATTTCAAGGCATGCACCACCATAACCAATTCTTGTGTTAGTGCTATACCATGATAAACTGAAAAAACTTTCTGTCAAGCCAGGCATGGTGGTGCACACATGTAATCCCAGCACTCAGGAGGCTGAGGAAGGAGAATTACTGCAAGTTTGAGGCCAGCCAGAACCACAAGGCAAGACTCTGTCTCAACAAAGAAGCAAACAATAAATAAATAAAGATAAAATAGAGAGCATTCAAAAAATTGCTAACACCAAGTGCTGGTGGGAAAATAGTACAACAGAAACAAACTCTCCTTCAGTGCTGGATAGAACACAAAACGATCATGCTGTTTTATAAACCTGGACATACTTTCACCCACCATATTGCCCAACGGTCAAATTCCTTGATATTTACCAAAAAGAATTGAAAATTGTATCACAAAACTTGTGCGTTAATGTTCACAGCAGATTTCTCCTGTGCCCTTGTACCAGAGTTTGAACAGAAGATCTTCACACTGAGCTATCCAACTCTAATCCTTTTCAAAAAAAATTTTTTTTTTAATTTTGAGACAAGGTCTCACTGAATTGCCAATGCTAGGCTTGAACTTGTGATCCTCCTGCCTCAGCCTTCCAGAATGTTGGGATTACAGGTGTGTGCCACCAACACTCAGTTTATGACAGTTTTATCTATAACTGGCAAAACTTGGAACCACCTGAAGTGATTGTTTAAATATTTTAAACTGTGATCCATACAATGAATTATTTTTTCAGTGCTAAAGAACTCCAGGCTGGGGATACAGCTCAAGTGATACCGAGTCTACTTTGAAAGCACAAGGGCCCAAGTTCGATCCCTCCACCCCCCAAAAAACTGAACTCAGTGCCAAGCACTGAACTGCACTCCAGGCTCCTCACACAATGAAATATTATTCCCCACTAAAAAGAAATGAGCTATCAAGCCATGAAAGGACAGAGGAAACTTAAATGCATGTTATGAAGTAAAATAAAAGCCAATCTGAGGGCTAACGATGTAGCTCTGTGACAAAACATGTGCTCAGCATGCACATGGCCCTGGGTTTGATTCACAGCACTGCAAAAAGTAAATAAATAAAGGCGGACATGGTGGCACACACCTTTAATCCCAGGACGAGGGAGGCTGAGGCAGGAGGATTGTCAACCCAGTTCAAGGTCTGAGTGGGCTACATAGTGAGTTTAAGGCCAGCCTGAACTACAAAGCAATACTTTGTTTCAAAAAAACAAAAAGAGGGGAACAGGGATTTAGCTCAGTGGTTCCCTGCCTTGCAACTTGTAAGGCCCCAGGTTCAATCCCCAGTAACCACATACAACAATGTTAGATGTGGAGACTCACTCCCACCAACGATCAGTGCCACGTACCACAGTGCCAGGCATGGTGGCTCATGCCTGTGATCCCAGCACCCGGGAGGCAGAGGCAGGAGGATTGCTGTGATGTGAGTTTGAGGCTGAGCTCAGGGCCAGCCTCAACTACAAAGCAAGACCTTGTCTCAAAAAACTGAAGTAAAAAACACCAAAAAAGGGATGGGGATATAGCTCCGCGGCACTGTGCCTAGCTTCAAGCTCAAGATCTTGAGTTCAGGGTCGGGATATAGCTCAGTGGTTCCGGCGCCATGATGTAGTTCAGTGGTTCCGGCGCCTGCCTTGCACACGCAAGGACCCGGGTTCGATCCCCAGTAACCACATACCACACTGGGCGTGGAGACTCACCCCAGCAGCAACCAGTACCACATACCACAGTGCTGGGCGTGGTGGCTCATGCCTGTAATCCCAGCACTCAGGAGGCAGAGGCACAAGGATTGCTGTGATGTGAGTTGGAGGCTGAGCTCAGGGCCAGCCTGAACCACAAAGCAAGACTCTGTCTCAAAAAAACCTAAAAAAAAAAAGAAATTCAAAATGATTTAGCTCAGTGGTTCTGGCATTTGCCTAGCATTCACAGGGTCCCGGACCTCATCCCTGATAACTACACACCACAACACTGAGTGTGATGGCTCACACTTGTAATCCCAACCAACACTAGGGAGGCAGAGACAGAAGGATTGCTGAGTTCAGGACCAGCCTGAACTGTAAAGTGAGACCTTGTCGCAAAAAACTTTGAAAAAAAGGAATTTGAGGTTTGGTTAGGATGTTCCTGACAGTATGACTATATTTAAATAAATGCCTATTTTTCTACATTGAAAAAAATAAAAAAAGGCAAACACTTTGCTCTCTGTAAGTAGAGTAGTAAGACTTCATAGAAAGAGAAAGTACAAAGGCTGTTGCCAGGCGTTGGGGGAGGGAGAAATGAGGTACAACCTCCATAAAAGTTTAAGGTAGAAAGTTTAAGTTTCATAATACGAAAAAGTTCTGGAGTATGGTCACAGGTCGATGTGAATACACTTAGTACTACATAACTGTACACTTAAAGATGGTTACATTGATCAATTTTGTGTCTTTTATCATCATTACTTAAAAATCAAAAAGTTAAACACAAAATTGCCTTTGGCCCAGCAAAGTCACTTACAGGTTTGAAAGAACTGAACGCAGAGACTCAAAAGAACTGAGACTCAGACACGGTCCTTGTATAACAATGTTCACAGCAGCATTATTCTCAACAGTCAGAAGACAGGAACTTAACAACTTAACAACAACACTGCCCATATACAATGAGTAAACGAAATACAGTGAGTGCATAAAGCACAGAAGTATGCAGCTATCACAAAGGGATGAAATTCTGATACAGTAAGAGACACAACACAGATAACCCTGAAAATGTTATGCTAAATAAATCCAAACACAAAGGAGCACTGCATAAACCCACTTACATGAGGTACTTAGAATAAGCAAATTCACAGAAATAGGAAATAGAATAGAGGGCTGCGGATTTAGCTCAGTGATTTCACAGTCTGCCTGGCACTACAAGATCCTGAGTTCGATCCCCAGTATCACATATTACAATGCCGGATGTGGTGGTTCACACCTATGTAATCCCAATACTCGGGAGGCAGAGGCAGGAAGACTGCTGCAAGTTCAGGGCTAGCCTGAACTACAAAAGTGAGACCCTTTCTTTAAAAATTTTTTAAAATAAAAATAGAATAGAAATCACTGAGAGCAGAGAGAAGCGGAAAATGGTGAGTTAATATTTAATGGTACAGAGTGTCTGTTTGGGATGATAGCAATGTGCTGAAAACAGGTGGTCGCACAATACTGTAAATGGAATTTGTAGCACTGAAATCTACACTTAGAAAGAATAAAATTCACTGGGTATAGTGGCACACACCTATAATCCCAGGACTTGAACGGCTGAGGCAGAAGTATCTATCCTGGGATTATGAGTTCAAGGCCAGCCTGAACTACAAAGAGAGATCCTGTCTCAAAAAAAAAAAAAAGAAAAACAAGAGGCCAGTGTATGTTACGTGTGTGTTAACATCACGATTTTTTTTAAAGAGGGAGAGGATTGGAGATCAAGGAACCAGAGATGGTAAGCAAAGACAATCTGATGGTGTCACTTTGGTCCAAATGGTAACAAGACAAGGAGAAGTATAGCTACAGGGAATATTCAAAATAAGCTCTTTTTTTTTTATTCATTAAGGAAATATTTTTTCAGGTAGAGATAAGCACAACTTAGTAGAAAGTGAAAATATAGGAAAGATAGGAGAATTTCTTAAGCACTTTAGTAAATAAATGCAAATAGGAATTAGAACACCAAGGAAAACCAGGACTCGGGAGCACAGCCAGTGCTTCCACATGACGGGGCGAAGGCTGCGCAGTGCATAGAGGCGAGCCAGGAACGGCCTGTAGGTCCTTCAGTTCTCACGGTGACCTGGGAAGGAAGCTCCTCACTGAAAATGAAGATTACCAAGGAATGCCAGAATTTGAGGAGAGAAGAAAAGTAGGAGAACGAATGAACCAGAGAAATGAGTGAGAGTACGAAAAGCACCATATTATTAAAAATAAAATAAATACACAAACAAGCTGGGAATGGTGGCACTTGCCTGTAGTCCCAGCTATCTGTGAAGCTGAGGCAGGAGGATTGCTCCAAACCAAGAGGACAGCTCTAAGCCACAGTTAAGATAGTCTCAAGTAAATAAACACACACAAACATACATGTGACCACAAACAAACAGGTGCAGGGCATAGCTTAGTGGCAGAGAATGTGTCTAGCAAGTATGAGGCCTTGGGTTTTTAATCTTCAACATGACAAAAAATAAGCAAACAAAAACTATGTAGTAAATGTACGTGCATTCATGTACAAATATGTAATTTACATATACATAATACATATCATATATATACACACAATATATATATTATATATATATAAAATATGATATGTGTGTATGTATAAATACAGAAAAGTGTCCAGAAGGATACACATCAAACAGCAGATAGTGGTCATTACTGGAGAGAATACATACACACACATACACAAATGCATGAATATAGATATGTACATATATGAGAGAGACAGAGGTAGGAGAGACACCCATTTTTTTAAATCGTTTGTGGATAATATGATTGTATATTCAGAACAGTGAAAATAATTTAAAAACCATACACCATAGGAAAATTCAATGATATGACTATAATCTAAAGAAATCTATATCCTTTAAATTTTTATCAGTCCAGGTTAGTTTTATTTTGTTTGCGGTGTTGGAGACTAAATTTAAGGCTTTCACACTGAGCTACATCCCCTGCTTTTTATTCTTTTATTTTGAGACAGGGTCTTGCTAAGTCACTAAATTGTCCAGGGTAGGCTCAAACTTCCAATCTTCCTGCCTCAACCTTCCAGAACGCCGGTGCAGCAGGTATGTGCCACACCTGGTTTGGCATGGACTATTGTTACAATTAAAACAAATGAGCACCACAAGGTAAGAAGGATCATGGGAACAGTTTAGAATAGTGCTCAAGTTCCAGAGCACGCTAAGCCAAATCTATGTTCTATTTAAACACAACTATTAACTGTTCAGTGAATCAGACATCGTCAAGACTTATGAAAACTGCTGAGGTATCACTCACCTTGAACACTTCAGAGAAGAAGCCAGACCCTATTTTTTCACAGGTGAAGTCATCCAAACGCGTCAGTCTGGAAAAGGCACTTATAAGAGCTCGATATGAAGACGGCCAAACTCTTCCCGCCTGGGTTGTGTTCCCATCGCCTGCACCACCTCCTTCAAACTCCTCCAGACGCTCCACGCGGGGGGGAAATCCTGCAATTGAGTTCCGCTTGCTCCGATCCATAATCCAGTGACCACTTCTTTCTTCTTTTTAAGAAAGAACTTCACACATAATAAGTTTCTGTTGAATTTTACTTCTCTTCCAGTTTGACACTAAACGAGAAACAAAAAATGTCCATTAAAACCACAGACAAATATATGCAAATCAAAGAACTCCTCAATGTAAAAATATTTCCTTTCACAGTCTATCCTCTGATTTTCATTACCTAAAGAATACTTTTATGGGGCCAGGGATTTAGTTCAGTGGTTCTAGCACCAGCCTTACAAGCACAAGGTCCCATGTTTGATCCTCATACAACAATCATACAACAATGCTGGGCATGGTGGGTCACGATTGTAATCCCAGCACTTGGGAAGCAGAAGCAGGAGGATTGCTGAGTTTGAGGCTGAGCTCAGGACCAGCCTGAACTACAAAGCAAGACCCTGTCTCAAAAAACTAGAAAAGGGGGGCCAGGGATTTAGCTCAGTGGTTCCAGCGCCTGTCTTGCAAGCGCAAGGACCTGGGTTCAACCCCCAGTAACCACATACAATACTGCGTGTGAAGACTCACGCCCAGCAGCAATAAGTACCACATACCACAGTGCCAGGCATGGTGGCTCATGCCTGTGATCCCAGCACCCAGGAGGCAGAGGCAGGAGGATTGCTGTGATGTGAATTTGAGGCTGAGCTCAGGGCCAGTCTGAACTACAAAGTGAGACCCTGTCTCAAAAAAAAAAAAAAAATAGAAAACAAAACTTTTTATTTCCTATCGTTAGCTTGTAAAAACACTGTTATACTTAAAACTTCCATTGTAGTCACTCTTCAGGAAAGTAGAATATGAGGAAGCTCATCAGTTATAATCTAAGTAGCAAAGTAGTAATGATAATATCTCATGTATTAACCACCTGCTTTGCAGAGGTTTACCAGAAGCGCACAGGCTGCTGCATAGCTCAGTGGTTGTATATTGCTTATTCTGAGAGCTTTATGTATCTCATGTCATCTGATTCTGAAATAATCCATGATAGAGATTATTACATTCATTTCATAGAAAGATTATTAAATGTCAGAGATATAATTATAATGCAGACATGCGTAGTGGTGCAGTCCCAGCTACTCTGGAACCTGAAGAAGGATGACTGCAAGTTCAAGGCCAGGCTGAGCAATTTATGAGATCCTTGCCTCAAAATAAAAAATAAAATGGGTTGGAGATATAGCTTATTGGTCCTGGGGTCAATAGCCAGTACTGCAAATGGAAAACAGCAAGACTGACTCAAAAGTCTGTGCTACCTGGCTTGGGATTACACACCTATAATCCCAGTACTCAGAAGGCAGAGGCAGGAGGATTGCTGTGATGTGAGTTAGAGGCTGAGCTCAGGGCCAGCCTGAACTACAAAGTGAGACCCTGTCTCAAAAAAAAAAAAAAAAAAAAAAAAAATTACCTGAGGAAGGGGCCAGGAATGTAGCTCAGCGACACCAAGCCTGCCTGCCAAGTGCCAAGTCCTGAGTTTGACCCGGGATGGGGGGGGGGTTTTGGGGCTGTGGGGATACCTCCCACAAAATTACCTGAGTAGACTGTTTAAAATCCTGAGTTCTAAAGCCACGAATTACATGAGGTCCTGAGTTCGATCCCTAGTGGAGGTGGGGGTGGGGTGGGGGTGACGGACAGGCGACCCAGAGTTCAAGGTGGACACACTTGGAACTTCAGGACTCTGGGAAACTGAGACAGGAGGATCAAGTTCAAGCTCAGCCTAAGTGACTGAGCAAGACCCATCTGTTCTGCTATGTCTTGGCTATCCCCCCAAAACCTCATGTAGTCATAAGGCTTTTTCAAAAGTGGCGGAATCTACAGTGTGTGATGCTGGGATTAAGGGTGTGTAATCATTAAACCAGAGAGTCCACTGATTGGTTTGGCACCGCTTAATCCTAGAAGTCTGGATAAAATAAAAGAGGCAAAAAGATGCTGCTCCGGTCCCATGTTGCTCTCACTCTTGTGTGGACACCACAAACTGTTTCTTCTCTGTGATGTTCCCCTGCCATGTGCTACTCTGCTTGGAGCCAGCCAGTTACGGACTGAAACCTCTATAAATTATGAGCTATATATATAAACTCTTTCCCGTTTAACTTTGGTTGTTGGGTATTTTGTCTCAACAACAAGACTGAACAACTAAGACACTATCTCAAAATAAACAATGTAAAAGTTCAGTATGAAGGTTCTGGGTTCGATGCCAAGGACAAAAAGAAAAAAGAATTGTGGGTCTCACCAATGAACTGCTAAACCACCTAGAATGAGGCAGAAAGAAAGAGAAAGAGAGAGAGAGAAGAGAAGAGAAGAGAAGAGAAGAGAAGAAGGGAAGGGAAGGGAAGGGAAGACAAGACTTCAGAAAAATAAGCTATAGTAACATAAAATGATGCCAAGTTGCCTGCTATATGACCTTGTCCCTTTGGATAGGTTTGCCATCAACTGACTTTTTTTCCAGCACTGGAATCTAAACTCCATAGTAGTTGTTACATACACTAAGAGCTGATGATCTCATACAGGAGAAGAGTGGAATACTAAAAGCTTATTTAAAAAAAAAAGAAAAAAAAGCAACAGGAACTCCACTAGCATGTTCTCCTTTAGTCCTCAAAACACACCACCAAAGCAGGTGCGAGCCCCATCGCTAGGAACTGAAGCCAGGGCCTCTCACGTGAGGCAAATACTCTGCACTGAGCAACATCTCTGGCTCTTTTTCCTTAAGACAAGAATCTTACTAAATTGTTCAGCTCGCCTTCAAACTTGTGATCTTCCCGCCTCATCCTCTAGAAATGTGATATCCACTTTACAGAAAAAAAAAAGTAGGCTCAGGGTTTTAAGTAACCTGTCCAAGCACACAGTTGGTAAAACAAGGCTTGGAACTAAATACCCAGCCCCAAAGCTTAGAATTTTTCCATTATTACTTGGTTCAGTGTTTTTCCACATGTGTTGTTAAGGAGTTAAACTGGTCATCTGGGTAGAAAAGAGGACAGAGATAAAGTACAAAAGACAGGCAGGTTGTTTATGATTTGGATTGAGGCAAAAAAGGGAAAAGTAGCAACTTCAGGCCAGGCATAGTGGCTCATGCTTGTAATCCCCCCACTCAAGAGACAGAGGCAGGGGGATTGTCACAAGTATGAAGCTTGCCTGGGCTACATAGTGAGTCCAGGACCAGCCTGAACTCATAACGAGACCCTGTCTCAAAAAAATAAATTAGGAAGGGGAGGGGAGGGGGAGGAAAGGGGAGGGGAGCAGAGGAGAGAAGAGCAGAGAGGAGAGGAGAGAGAAAAGACGAGTCTTCAGAAAAACAAGCTGTAGTAACATGAAATGATGCCTAGTTGCCTGCGACATGACCTGTCCCTTTGGATAGGAGGTTTGCCATCTACTAACTTTTTTTCCAGTACTGGAAAAAGGCACCCTTCCACTGAGCTACACTCTCAGCCCTTTTAACTTTTTGTTTTGAGACATGGTCTTGCTAATTTGCCCACGGTAGCCTCAAACTCAGAAATCTTCCTTCCTCTGCCTCCTCAGCAGCTGGCTTACATGTGGTGCTCCATCCCCCAGGGCCATCTATTGACTTTTTCATTGTTTGAGATAGAGTTTATTTTGAATGAAATACATTATTAATCTCCTCAGTGCCCTAAGGGCTAATGGGAATGGCAGGCCTAGTTCTCTAAAGCATGGAAGACAAAGTGGTCGCAGCTCAATAGTCTGGTTTTATATTCTCAGGTGGGCAAACGCAGGTAAGAAATTGCCACTGACATGTGAACTGGTTTGACTGGAGTCCTGTTCCAAGTTGTACTGTGCCACGACTGAATGACAATTTTTATATTTTTATTTTGAAAAATAAAAAGTTATTGTGTCTTGGCTCACAGCCATTTTCAAGAAGGAGAAAAAGTATTTTTAAAGCTGTCTGCTAAGAGAACTGCTGCTAAGTAACAGGAAATCTAAACAAGGATATTTATTTCATTTTACCATTGTATATAATGGAAGAAGGAGGTGACAAGCCAAAGTTCACAGATAATTGAACTATACAGCCCTTACATAAATAAATTATATTTAACAATGGCATAATATCTAGCAACAGCATTAACTATATCCAGCAACATGGATATATTTCAAAAGCAATGTTGAGGGAAGTACAGCAAGTTTTT
>PVIR01043983.1:0-11449 GCA_004026965.1 Petromus typicus
TTAAAAAAAAATTAAGGTGACTTATTTTATAGTGGGAACTTTGCCTTCTGTATGTTTCTTGAGGTGATAAAGCTCTACGAAATACTACAGGTGATGCAAATTTTTCATAAGTAATGGAGCCAATTAGGGATCATTAGTTCTATATGTTTTTGTTAAATCCTCTTTATTAGAAAATAGTACAGAACTTGAACCTTCATCGACATTTGACCCAGTTCTAAGTATTATTTACCAAACTAGAAAGAGCTAGTCTGGTCCACTGAAAATGTTAAGAACAAATCTTAACATGTATTTCATGAAGAAAAAAGTGAGTCTTCTTGCATTGCCAAAAATCTTTGGAAAGTACCTCAGCTATCAGTTGGATTTTCTCAATATTTTTAAAGGGCATATAATAAACATAAGTAGATGTATAAGTAGTGATTTTTCTTAAGGTTTTTTTTTTTTTAAACTAGAATAATATACCCTACATTTTCCTCTTTCTTGATTTAAAATATTTGTGCCTTAAAATTAGCTCTATTTACAAGTGATCTATTTGTGTGGTTTGTATGTGGCTGGTGTTTTAGTAATCTGAAGTTGCAGAAAAGGAATGTATTTAACCGTCTAACCTTTACAGTATAGAACATTTGAAATGTCAGCATTTTATTTCAGAAACAGGTGAGCTACTACATTACTAGGCTTTTATTTATTTGTACCCTTTATCTCTCTCTCTCTCTCTCTCAAAAAAAAAAGGAATTTGAAACAGCTTTGAACAGCTTATAATAAAGGGCAAAAAATGATTTTTAAAAACATGAAAAAGCAAACAGTAAATACTCCAACCAGAAAATTTAATACAGTTTCTATGATAGAATATAAACCTGTATGTAAGTTTGTTGGAAACAGGGCCAAGAGGAAAACAACTTATATAATCTTTAATATTCAAAAGAATGGAATTTGTTCCTCTGGTTTAAAACTCAGATTTCTCATAGTAAACACTTATTAGGGATATTGGTTCAATCCATTCAATAAATACTTAAGTACTTATTATGCAGCCCTATCTTGTGTCAGCTAACAGGGATAAAACTATATAGTTATGCTTTTTCATGAAGTCCCATTGAGCAGATGTGATAAATATTAAACTGACCGATATATAACCATTTATACTTTTCTTTTGTATAATTAATGGAAATAGTAACAGTTTCCACATTTGTTGACAGTCCTGTGATTCTCTAGTCAGGAGACCGGAAAGACCCATAGGCATCAAGCAGACAAGAAGGGCAGCAGGGTGGGCTGGAGATGTGACAGAGCCACTGTGGCTGGTGGAGCAGGACAGAGGAGACTGTAATAAGGCAGCAGTCAGTGACAGTTTGGTCCAGCATGGCCTGTGTATTGAAACAGGTTTTTATCCAGAATACCTATTGACCATTTAAAACAATTATTATGCTTAGTAAATTGCATGCTGTAAGTCCTGTTTGTTTTCCAAGTAAAACTTGACCGTCTAGTTTCCACAAGAGGTTTGGTTTATTTTGGAATTTAAATGGTCCATGAAGTCCAACATGTGAGAAACATTGGTCTACTAACTACAGGCTTAGAATTGAAGTATGCTTTAGTGACACGATTTCCTCCTGGGACTAAAGCTCTTCTAAACACATGAACCAGGGACATACTGGACAGTTATTCAGATTTAATAATGCACTAGGATATCTGGCTGATGGAATGAATGAAAATCCAGCTCTGGTTCTGTCATCAACTCATGTACCCTTGTATTGGGGTAGGATCTGTTCTGAAGAGTCTTTAAACAGGAAGAGGCTGTGGCTAGTGACAGCACACACCCGTCCAGGGGTTGTTCAATACCGGGCTAGAACACAATGTAGTTGGGATTGCTAGTATATTTTATTAGCTAGGTATTCATTGAGTGGATAGATCTGTTCTTCATTATCCTCTACCAGGGAATCTAAAGTCCCAGCTGTTGCTGGCTAATGTAGACCTTTGTACTTAGAAATTAAGCTGGAATGTGGGAGAATGAGCCTTAGAGAAGAATCTTAATGTACCAGTCATACGGTAGGTACTCTCTTACTTTGGATAAAAGTGTACACATTTACTAATGGAACTTTGGTAAGTATAAGAAGATAAAGTAGCTAAGGTATAGGAAGAATTATTCTTACATCATTAGCAAAAAAAAAAAAAAAAAAAAAAAAATCATTAGGTTTTCTCCTGGCCAGTTCTGAATTTAGTCATTACTGGATCAATACTTTAATTCATATCTCACTATGAGACAAAGTAGAAAGGATTTTGGTGAAAGGACTTTCCAGGAAGAGTAGATTTGGACATCATCAATGGCCTTGGAAAAGGTCCAAACCTCTATTTTAGGTTAACACTGTCTCCCAAATATGCCTACCAAGATGAATGAGCTGGGGAATGCACCCTCGGGTACAGGATAAACGGTCTGATCTGAGGTGTTCTTTTACAATTGACAAGTCATGTGGGAAACTGTTGAAAACAAAGAATTAGCTCATGTTCCATATAATTTCTGGAAATACGGCATTACCCACAATGATGTTTCTTTATATTTTTAAAATTTATTTATTACAGAAAAACAAAAAAAACACAAAAACACAGAAGAAAAATCCACACAAATCTTATGATTTAAAGAAATAGTCATGATATCAGATATTTTTTATCTACATATGTTTTGTGGCCCTCCACATTCTTAACTGTGATGTAAATGGAGCTCAGCATTCCTACAATCTACCTGAAACCAACTTATACTTTCATTTCAAGTCAGGTAAGAAGTGTAGTGTGTGTCAAACAACTTCTGGAGTTTCTTAGAGATTTATATTTGTCTCTGTCAGTACTTTTTTCTCCTGTAGATAGTTTCTTTATCTTCTTTTGGCAAACCACTATTTTCATTCTCTCCAAACACATCACTCACAAGGTACCTTTAAGTCCTTTGGCCACTGACAAAACTGCTATGCTCTCTCTCTGTTCCCTTCCTCTTTTCTTGCCTTCCCAAGCCCCAAATTCACATGTATTCTTTTATTCACAGTGCTTATATAAGCTTTCTACTGTTGGGAAAAAAATACCTGGGGAAGTCTATTTGGCTCTTGGTTTCAGAGGGTTATGTCCACTCTCATTTGGCTCCAGGCAGAAGTAGCATGGCAGAAGGCCTGCCCAACCTCTGGCAGCCAGGACACAGAATGAGAGAAGACAAACTATAGCAAGAGCTGTACTATCCAAAGACATACTCCCAATGGTTACTTTCTCCAGGGAGTCCCACCACCTAGTAATATTACATTCAACTCTAAACCTATTAATGGATCCATCTACTGATAAGTATAACATCTCCAAGACCTGATTGCCTTCTGAAAGCACCACCTCTGAGCACAGATAAGGGGGTCTTTTAGATACAAACAATAGCAATGCCTTAGAAAAATACCAGGAGAAAATGGCTGGAGAAGAGATTAGAGTCCATGGGACTGGATTGGAAAGGAGCAAAGTTTCCAAAAAGTAGTTGTAGGAACTAATAAAATACTTGTTTTCACTCTCACCGTTACTGGACAGATGGTCTCATTTCTAACTGATATCCAGGTCACTTTATCTTGAACATAGAATCAGGAGGATGCACAGAAATAGAAAGGCAGAGACTTATTAAAGGGTCAGTACACTCTACAGAGCAGGTGTGGGAGAATAAAACCCAGGAGTGAGTTTGACTTAGAGTGGTCCTGTCTGATTTAGATTTTCAAGTATTTATTGGGATCTTTTCTGAGTCTTGGAGTCTGGGGTGACATTTAAAAGGATTAATAAATTGAGAATATCCAATCTCTTTGAGAAGGAATGCCTTTTAATTCATATGCGTATAGCTGGAAATGGCGCGGCTTCCCCAGCTCACTAAGGAGATTAAAACCTTAATGCCTACAGCATAATGACCATGAAGTTTCCCTCAATTATTCTGAAACACAGCATATGCTCCTGCCAGATGTCAGAAAAGCATGATAAGGCCTACCGCGTACCTCTTAGGCTTATGCTGGATATTCAGGGAGTGTGCCTAGGGAAGGGTACTCTTACAGTCTCTGAGAGCTGGAAGGTATCCTGCCTACTCTGAGCCCAAGACCAGGATGTTTCCCATGCCACCTTCTACCTCCCCATTATAATATACATTTGAAAAAGCAGTTGTGCTATACCCACACTGAAACTCCATCTTACCTGTATCATTGTAAGTAAATTAAATGTAATTTGGCAATTTTATAATCTTCAGATTTTTTTAAAAAATGCTTTTGTTTCTGATTAGATGGTCATTACAGGCACTCAGCAATCTCTCTATTAAGTGCTTCATCTCAGCCTGAATTCTGCACATGTACTATGACATTTTTGAAAGTACTTAGACCTTTTTTTAGGAGAACATAGTTGATTGACATTGCCAACTTTTTTTTTCAAAACCAGAGATTAAACTTGGGACCTTGCACTTAGCAGACTGGCAGTGGCACCATTGAGCTACATCCCTGGCCTACTAGGGCCAATTTTTGAGTTTTTGGATGTACCACCTCATTTGTGCTGAGGACATGGTTACCTTCAACCAATCACTGAGCATGGCTGAGAGTATTAACCCATTCTCTTTGCTAAAAGTTGTGATTCTTCATCAGGGTGACTTTGAAAAATAAGGCCCCTACGGATCTGCCTGAAACTTTGCTGGAACCCTACTTATGTGAGGTTGTTCTCCTTGGTCTTCTTGCCTGTCCCCTTTACAAGGTCAGATCTTTATCCCAATGTTGGAGATAGCCCTTGCCTTTTCCAGCTCCTTTCTTCCTCTGTGTTTCTGTCTGCTTCAATACTGACATTGCCAATTATCACTCAAGCACTAGTAGTACCTGCTTCTACAGCAAGACTTTTGGAATTTCTGAGCAGTTCTTCAAACACTAGCCAGCCATTTTGGGGGTGTAAAGTCAGTGCATAGGCACATTGGAAGTGTGTGCTCACATATTTTAAAGTAAATTATGGTGCAATGTAAACTTCACTCTTGTCAAGAAGAACACATCTGATGACTTCGTAATCCTCACTTGCATGAAAATCAATTTTTCAAGTTGAGTGGAGTTTCTAAATTTTAATTGTGTTGTAACAATATCTTATGTACCTTGTACATTGACTTTTAATATAATATTTTCTAGAAGTAGAATTTTGGGTCAAAAAGCATGGTCAATTTTAAAGATTTTTATATTCTTGATAACTCATTTCAGAAGGTGGTCCCTCTTCATACTCCAGCCATTATTGTATGAATATGCTTACTTCTATTTCTCCTTACTTTCTGTGTCAAATTTTGTGTGAAATATAAATATACACTCCAAAAATAATTACAATCTTTGAATCCTCTATCAAGCTTATGAACTATAATTCAGAACCTCTGTCTTTGCCTCTCAGTCACTCTCCATGTTTTCCCTTTCCACAGGTCATAATCATTCCTGACCCTTTCTAACCTGCTTTTTTTGTACCTGAAATTAATTTTCTAGACTACAGTATAGAATTTAAAGTTAAGAATGCCTAAAATAATGTTTAAATTTAAACAAAAACATAGATAACAAATGAGAATTTAGTTGTCTTATTACAATCCACCAGAGATTATCATCAGCACTATAAGGTTAAGGTTTCCAGGACAAGATGAACAAAAGTTCCTAAACTTCTATATTCTGAGTTCAGAAGTCCTTCTTGGATCTTTACAAGGAGAGGCCATGAGTGAGTTTTTATAAATCTGAGGCTCACCACCGTATACATTTTACAAGCCTACAATATAAACAGGATCAGCACATGATCAGTGAGACTCAAGTGAACTGCTCTGGCCTTCTTGCTTCTAAATTCATGTGGCTTCATGCCAGCTCTCAGAAGTAAGGCAAAGGTGAACACTCTGGTTGGTTAAAATAAATGTATATAGCTGATGTAGGCAGTAGGACCTGGAAAGAAGGGCAAGAAATTTATCAGCCAGTTGTCAGATAACCAGCTTCTCATCTGGGCCACACTGTTCAGGGCATGCTTCCAAGTGTTTAAAAAATGGTCCCAATAGCCTGCAGAATATCTGTCTTGAGGTACATTGCTCCAGTCTGGTCTGGTTTGCAGCCAGGGACACCTGTGCACTCTCCTCCTGGAAATCCATTCACCTCTGTCCTACAGGGGAATAATTTACTGTATGTATCACATCTTTCTCTCTCAGTTTACAGTACCATCTTGGCTGAGCATATTTCCCATAGCTTCTTGGAAAGGGGAAGATGAATTATTTTTTTGACTTTCTATCTGAAAATGTTACTCTGCCCTCCAAGGTTTGAGATGTTGACTATAATTCCAGGTTACAGTGATTTTCCTTTAGAATTCTGCCTGTGATAACACTTTTCCTTTTGCTTGCAAGTGATGCTGTTGTGAAATCTAAAGCTATTGTGGTTTCTGATTCTTTCTGATCCCCTGTCTTCCTGGAAGTTGGTAGAATCTTTTACCCTTGTGTTCTAAAATTTTAAAGTAGAATATCTATTTCATTCACTACCTCTATTCAGTAAATTGTTTTTGGTAATAAGCAATTTATTTCCCATAGTTCTAGAATACTATACAGTAAGTTTTACCTTCTGCAGTTTCCTCTTTTTAAATTTTTTAGTTATAATATGCTTCTTTTTGTTTGTTTTGAGTCAGTGTCTCACTATGCAATTCAGGGTCTCCTTGAACTCACTATGTAGCCCAATCTGGCCTCAATCTTCTGGCGATCCTCCTACCTCAGCCTCCCAAGTGCTGGGATTACAGGCATGTGCCACCATGCCCAGCTGTAATATGATTTTTACATCTCTTCCTTCTACTTTCTGCCTCTGCGTCTCTTTAATTCTACTCTTAAGGAGACTTCCTCTACTTTGTTAAAATGACTTCACTCCTACTCTAATAGATTAAGTTCCAAGATGTCTCTTCTGTTAAATTTTTATAGTATCCTGTTTCTCTTTTATGGATATAATTTTTTTATTTTGAGAATTTTAATAAAAGTTTCATTCCATGTGATTTGTATTTGCTGATTCCCTTTTTCTATGTTATATATTTACTTGAGGATGTCATTTTGTGGAGGAGTTTGGTTTTGTTTTGACGTCTATATTTGAGTATCCTCAGGATATCTAGTAATAATGAATATCTATTTAATATTAAGAATGTAGAACCTAAAAATCCCTCAGGAGGCTCTGAGAGTTTGAACTGTGGGCCATGCTCATCACCTGAGTTTACTGTAGGTGATGTAAATACAGCAGTAGCACAGGACTCACCCATTACTATTAGATATTTAAGCGAATTCTGCTCCCCATTCTCTTCTGTGCCTGTGCCATTAATCCAGACATTCTTCTCTTACTTTTTCCTGAGAACAAGCCTCTACATTTCTTTCAGAGTCAATTGTCACAATTGCTCATAAAAGAGGAGTGGGGGGTGGGGAATCTGGGAAGTTTAACTTCTTAGAGTCTGATTCCGTTTAAAAAAAAAAATCTTGGGCCGGGGAGTTAGCTCAGTGGTTCCGGCGCCTGTCTTGCAAGCGCAAGGACCCGGGTTTGATTCCCCGGTAACCACATAACAATACAACCAGTACCACATACCACAGTGCCGGGAGTGGTGGCTCACGCCTGTAATCCCAGCACTCGGGAGGCAGAGGCAGGAGGATTGTGATGTGAGTTTGAGGCTGAATTGAGGGCCAGCCTGAACCACAAAGCGAGACCCTGTCTCAAAAAAACCTAAAAAAAAAAAAAAAAAAAAAAAAAATCTTTAACTTTTGAGAGCTTTCAAGAGCCCCAACTTCTTTTCCCTCCCACCCCATATTTGGACAAGTTGATAATAAAGCCGGTGCGTTGCTCTCTTGGGACAGCAGAAAGTTCAAAGCACATGGGATGAGCTATTGAGTCCCACCTCCTAATAGATACTTGCTGATTGAATCCCTTCTCTCTCAAAGCACTTTAGCCAACTGCAGATCACTTCCTCTCATAAAGCTTCAGGATGTCCTAAAGACCTCATCTGTTAATGATGGTGATGGGGTGCATCCCCATGTATTGAGGAGTTACACGAAGAGGTTTTCACAAGAAGCTATCTTGACTGAGTCTTCCTATTACTCCCAGTACCAAAAGCAGTTTTCATATCTGAGAACTCTAGTATAAATTGGTTTACCAAAATCTTCCCAGTATTAGCCAGAAGTGCTAGACTTCTTGGGTTTATTAAGTCAGTTACTACTGGTCCCTCTTTAGCTAATTTCCAAAATTTTGCTGGTATCTGTCCATCTCTCTTCTTTCTTTCCTTCTTTCTTTCTTCCTTCCTTCCTTCCTCCATTGCCTTCCTACATTTTAAAATCTAAGTAAGGAGATGAAAAACAAAACTAAAAGCATGTGTTCAAACTGTTCTTTTAACCTAGAATTCCTTGGTAAGCTCATTTCTTCATACCTTGTCATCAATGGGGACTTTCATTTCATTTATTGCTACATTCTGAAATTACAGATTTTTCAGTTCTAAACTTTCTGACACCATACATGGTCCATATTACTGGATTCAGATCTAAACCAGTATTCATATTGCTACAAGCCTAATGCACAATTTCATGATTTGTGACAGGTTCTTCAGCCATTTGTTTCACCCTAAATTTGTTTCCTATTTTTAGTAGCATTCAATTGTAATGTAAATGAGCAGCCTTCTACCCAAGTTCTAGAAACAAGCTGAAATGGAAATGAGCTATATTTACTATCTCTGCTTCATTTGTACAAGGAAAGTGGGAAGATAATTCATGAGTATCTGTTTAAAATAAAACTTATTTTTCCTCCTTGGTTATAATGATCTGTTTTTTCAATAAGTTTAGTAATGATTTATAGTGCTTGGTTAAAAATGCTATACTTAAATTAAGAATTCAAAATGTAATTGTTTGTTTAAAACTAGTGATTTCATCAGTTGGTAACTCTATTTTGTCTTCATAGTTAATTTATAGTACTGAAAGTTAAAATTTTTATTAAAATTTGTTATAACAGGATAACCTATAATAAAAAGATATAAATGAAAATTAGCTCATCTCTGCTATAAATAGGTGATCTAGTCTTTGCTCCAAAAGATAATACACTAGATTACATTTATGTTTTGAAAAATTGTTTTAGTCAAGGTAAACATGTATAAAAGTATGTAAAAAATATAAGCGAATGCATACCACTTCTACTGTTCTTGTCTTTTAACTATTTCTGATGTTCAGTACCTTGGGATAGTCTTCATATTTTTATTACTTATAGAAATAACATAAGAATAATACAAACATAGCTAAACTAATCAACAGAAAAATCTATTAGATAACCATCTTCTTAAACAAGCAACCAAATAGTCCCAGGATTTCAGAAGGCTCCACTGGGTCTCATCCAAGTCACTACCACCTCCGTCTCCCTTCTACCTTCTGTGGTAATCTCATTCTTGCATTTTTTTTTTGTTGCTATATAATTATGTCTTTAAACATTAAGTTGATCTTTCCTGTCTTTAGAATTTTCCATAATTCAACTTAGGCAGTAAGAATTGTTTTATGTCTGATTGTATGACTTTCCTTCTTCTTAGATCTTGCTGAAAATTTATTATTTTTTCCTCTACTTACTTAGAAGTTATATGTGTGTTACTCCAGTTTCCATTACTACGATGTAATACCTGAAAAAAAAATCAACTTAATGGGAGCAAAGATTGACTATGGCTTGCGGTTTCAGAGGTTTGAGTTCATGGCTGGCTGGTTACACTGTTAGGCCTGTGGCAGGGCTGAACATCAGATAAGGAGAAGCAAAGCTGTTCATCTTGGGGCTACCGATAAATGCTGTAAGGGCATTCTGCCAGTGACCTCTTTCCTCCAGCAGACTCATGCTTCTGAAGTGTTTGTTTCTCAGTAGCATACTAAGTTATGGATATATGAGTAAATTAATTACATTTGTGGGAGCCAGGGACTGAGCTCAGTGGTTCCAGCATATGCCTTGCAAGTACAAGGTCCCTAGTTCGATCCCCAGTAACCACATACAACAATCCAGGGTGTGGTGACTCTTGCCCACCAGCAATCTGTACCTAATACTACAGTTCCAGGCTTGGTGGCTCATGTCTGTAATCCCAGTACTCAGGAAGCAGAGGCAGGAGAGTTTCTGACTTTGAGGCTCGCCTGGGCTGCATAGTGAGCTCAGGGTCAGCCTGAACTACAAAGCAAGACCTTATCTTAAAAACAAATTGTACTTGTGGGGTCAGAGCCCTCATGATCTGGTGAAAGCTCCACCTCTGAACAGTGCTGTATTGAGGACCAAGCCCTCAACACATGAGCTTTTGGGATGAGGGGAATTCCACATCCTAAGCAAAGCAATATTCTTCAAAGGTTTTTTGACTGTTTAACCACAGCATTATTAGACACATTATTCTTAAAGTCATATTTATTGATGTTAGGCTTATGTTGCTGTGGCAAAGCAGAACAGCTCAGTGCTGTAGCCAAGTGTTACAGCTCAGTGTCACAGACAAGTGCCACAGCTCTGATGCACAGCTGAGTGTTATAGCTCTGAGTATTTGCTATTGTAATTTGAAGATTCAAAAATCTGATGATCAATAAAAGAGGATGCCGGCAGGATCAGTGGGATTTGTACTCCAGAGTCTGAGCACTTGACTAGAAATAGGAGCCTCCTGATACAGGAGTATACTGGGCAGGCAATCATGCTCAATGAAGCAGGGGGGTGAATTAGAGCACATTTCTGAAAAGCATAGCAGATGAGCCTGCTCACAGAAGCAAGGTGGGAGAAGTTATAGAAGATTTCTGAGAGGGCAGAGCTAACAAGACATTCCTAAGAGGTCACGAAGTTCAGAAAGTAGAGAATATTTTGATACATTGGACAGGAGTTCAAAAACTGTTAAATATCTAGAACAAAACATTCTGTAAAAAAAATATATGGAGGCACATATAGCCTTATTGTATAGTATTTTTCTATCATTTTCTAGACATCCGCCTAAACCCTCACATGGTCATAGGGCTTTTCTAGAGGTGGCTGAATCTACACTGTGTGATGCTGGGATCAAGTGGGTGTGATTACTAACCCAGCACACTGATTAGTTGGGCACTGCCCTAATCCTGGTCATTTGCATAATATGAAAGGTCAGAAATATGCTGTGAAGGTTCCCATGTTGCTTTTGCTACTGTGTGATGCCAGGAACTACTCTGCCACCCGTCAGTCACATGCCACTCTGCCCTGGAGTCAGCGGATTAAAAACTATGAGCTCAATAAAACCCACTCTCCTTTCATGTAAGCTGTAAGGGATTTTTTCTCACCAACAAGAAAAAGTAAAACAATTAGTATTTTTCGGTATTCCTCATAGGCAATTAGGCTGCTTTTAGATGCCAAATTCTCCTGGTCCCTTGTAAAATTTGAGGGCATTATTGTTTAGCCATATAATTATTTCTTTAATTAATGTTTAAAATATTAACTACCAAAAGTATGTTCAAAAATTTGTATTT
>PVIR01043984.1:0-11454 GCA_004026965.1 Petromus typicus
ATCTCTAAATCCAACAATAAGTTGAAAGTAAATACAATAACTGTTTGGATATCAGAATGAATTTCATTTTAAGCAGTGGACTATTTCTGCTCTATTATTTTTTTCTCCTTACATTAATAGTGAAAATTCAAAAATATTATTTATTTCCTCCACCTCTCAAATATATTGAAACCAGATGCTACAGGCATAGAAAGGGAAGTCAACCTCACCTCTGCTGATAACCACTCACAGACCTGAAGGGAATAACCATAGCCCCAACCACATTCCTTCCTCTCCTGTGAAATCTCACGCTTTTCCCTCAGCCTCAGATCATGCCACCCTTGTCTCCACAATACACACGCTCTCTGAACCTTCACTGTCCCTTTCCTTCTCCAGCACTTGCACATACACATTTTCACTTCGGTATTTAACTACTTTAGTGGATCGATGGATCATACTTCCAAATAGTCCCACATTTCTCCTTTACTCTCAAAGTAATGAACTTTCTTAAATTCCTTTCAACCTCTTTTATTTTCCTTAACACAAACTTACTGAATAGGAAAGTCGTATTTATGCTTTTGGATTTTTGCTACCTCTTCTCTCTTCCTTGAATGTTTCTAAAAAGAGTTCCTTGTGTCTATAGGGTCCAGTTCTTTGGATCGTTACCCTTCATGTTTCTCTTTTTTCCAGCTTCCTCTGCAATGTATTTGTCTTCCAACTCTGATTCCTTTTCACAAGACTTTGTCTTGATTCTTCCTGCTCTGCCATTCCCTATCTAAATCTTATCAGATCTCTCATCTCCATTGTCTTTTAATGCTTCGCAATGACTGTGTTGACCATTACTATCATATTACTATTTCATTCATTTTACATTTCTTCCACTGTGTTTTCCTGTGCAGTTACAAACTTCTTAAATTTATTCAGTACACTATAGTAAGAGCGGCATTCCTCATTCATATTTAGTAGAGTACAGGTCCCCGGTTAATACTCAGAATTATTTCAGTAGCAATATCTACATGTTCAACTTTATTCTAACTGCCATGTCGAGAACAGACATGGTAATCTCACTTTTGGGCCTTGTTTGAGTCATTTATGTTAATGGATTTTTGTTTGTTTATGTGTCTGTTTATTACCCATCATTTTTTTTTTCTTTTTTGAGTTAAGAGTCTAGCTTTGTAGTTCAAGCTGTGCCTGAATTCAGCCGAGAATTCAGCAATCCTCTGGTCTCTACCTCCCAAGTTCAGGGAATACAGGCACGAATCACCACATTCAGCATTGTGATATGTGGTACTGATTGCTGATAGACATGAGTCACCACGCCAGGCATTGTGGTGTGTGGTTACCTGGGGGTTGGACCAGGCCCTTGGGCTTACGAGGCAGACACTGGAACCACTGAGCTAAATTCCCGATTATTCTTTAACTTGTCTGTTTCCCAACCCCTTGGAGACATTCTTATGGACAGTAAAAGTGTAATCAGGTTTTAAGTGAGCTGCATATTAATATTGAAACTGTTGCTAAATGTTGCTTTTCTATGATTAAAATAACTTTAAAAGCTATAATTTATAATCCTCTGGACAGTACAAGATACCAAAAATTCATTTACTACTTAAAATTAGTATAATTATTAAAATAAAAAAGATTTCATCAAACATGTACAGAGTTCATATATGCTAAGAACCAGAGGAACAAAACAACTTTGTGAGAAAATTATATGATCTCGGACTACATAAAGAATGACATAATCTGTAATATAATGCTAGTATGAAGCATCCACATGTGGCATGTATAATCAGACTTTAATACAAGTATAATCCTGGTACCTTATGTTTCGTGGTTCTTTCTTGAAAATGAGATGCTACCTTTAATGATGAGAAGAGGAATCTTCAAAGCCAGGTGAAACAATGTAACATTTTTATGGTAGCTAAGCATCCTTCAAATGAGGAAAGGTTTATCATTAATATAAAAATACCTATGAAATCAAAACAACAGTATTCGAAAAAATATCTTTACATTATCTTTTATTAATGTCTAATAACAATTTAAAAGATAACAGTAAATTTTAATAACTAATTTTAAAAGTGTAATTGAATTATTGTTTTAAATGATGAGAGTAAGCTGAACCAACTTTAGCAAGTACACTGTTAAGTGTATTAAGTACATATTTATATATAATATTTAAGTTATATAAATTCTGAAGAACTGACTTTAAATTGTAGAATGAGGTCAAACACTACTCCATTGCTTTCAGCAGTGAATACAATTCATTTTCAAAACAAAGTGGAAAAAATTCCAAATATAAAGCTTAAAAATAACTTTTTATTTAGAACTTCAAAAACTGAGCAGTAATCAACACACAAAAAGAAGAAAATTGGCATATGCTGTGCAAATGTACCAAATCCACACAATGAATATAAGCAATATATACTGGAAACAAGTATAACAATAAATAAATAGAAAAAGGAAAAAATAATTTATATACAAAAACCTTTCTCAAGGACATGCAAACACACACAGGTGCTGAGCCTTATTAAGATATGTAGCCACAAACCACTAAAACAGAAAAACTTTAATGAAAATTGCATAGTGTCAGTCTTAAGTAAAATTTTGACAGGAATTTTGTCAGTGCAAGAGAGATCTAATCTTATAAAAGTCTACATAATATAGCTATATGTATCAATTTTAATAAGTAACCTCACTAATTAGAATAATGTCTCTAAAGGAAGCCTCAGCATGAAGATTTATAATTGTATCAGGTTAACGAACCTACCTCTGAAAACACCTCCTCAACTCCCACACATTAACTTTTCTTGGCTTATTTTAAATAGGGCAACTTATTCTCATACAAGAGTAGTTGTATTACAGAAATATTTCAGAACTCAAGTACCTCTTGAATGAATTATTTAATGTAAACTAAAACAACATGGTGCTACTTTGTAAGAAAGAAATGGCCAGAGTGGCAGAAGCATGCTCAGGGGAGGCACGGCCGTCTGCCAGGGGGTCCACCAACGGGCCTCATCCCTCGTGTCCTGGATCCACACAGCTCGAGTGGAAACAGAACAGTGCAGTCTCCAGTACACGTGTTTTGTATGAGATGCAGAGATGAAAAATATATACTTTTGTAAAGTGATTATATAATGAGATTACTGGGGAAAAAAAAAATCACATACCTTCTGTCCTAAAGACTTTGAAGGAAAAATAATCATCTCCTTTGGAAACCAAAGGTAAAACACTTCTTGGCTGTAGGTGAACTAGATCAGATTTGATGAGTCAGAGCAGTGGCTCTGCCCCTCCAAACAAAGAAGGCTCAGCACACTGAAATTACCCACCAAGCTCACAGATAATGCTCTCAAATAAGCTAATGAACATAAACTCACATGTGAGAATGGTGTGAGAAACAGAACACTTTTATTACAATTATTTTGATTTATCAAGTAGAAAACAACATATATCATGGACAGTATGAAAATGCCTTTCACTTATACACATTCCTTGCTGAATGTATAACTACATTTTTCTTAATTCAGTATCATCTCTAATCACTCATACTTTTGACAGATAATATGTTTTAGCTTGAGACAACTATTGAGTATCTATGACTGTTTTACATTTGAAAATTACGTTGCCATTAAAAATAGATTACACAGTTCCAGCCCTTCGAGTAGAGGCTCATTTTATCTGATGCTGCTTCTCCTCATCATTTCACTGAGGAGCCTCACAACTTGGAAGGCAGAGATTTCTCTGTGAACCACAATTTGTAATATCTCACAGCTGCTTGAGGATAATCTATTAATTGAGCAGAGAACATTGATACTTAGTGAATTGTGCCAAACTTCTGACACTCACGGCATTAAATACCTCGGGTGATTCAGTCTTAGGTAATTAAAACTATTCTACCCAACTATTAGAATTCTATTTGATTATCTGTTTGGCAATTCATATACACATCACTGGCTAAGTGCTTCCTTTTCCTATGAGAAATTAAAGACTAAACATTCCCGAAAATATCAGAATAGAAACTACTTCATTTTTATTACACTATTTCCCATATATCTGTCAATCTCACAAGATACAACTCTTAACTACATGTATCAAAAACTTTTTCAATTATTCAGAAATAGTTAAACACTACAAATATTTTAAAGAATACCTTGTATGAACTACTATGTACATTGTTAAGTTTTTTTTCTTTCATTCTGGTAAGAATAGCAGTGAACAGTTTGTAACTTTTGAATACAACACTAAATCTCAGTTGTCTCTGTCCACAATAAGGCTACCACGCATGGGTGTCCTGGTAAAAATCTTCTTCTGACTTCTTTTCTCTATAACTCTTACTACATTGATTATTACTAATAGTATCAGTTTTTTGGTCTGTTTTTCTCTGAACTTATCCTTGCATCTCATTAAGAAGCAGCTGCAAGCCTGTGTCTAACAAAATACACTATTACAAAAACCAAACAAAGTTTGGTAAGTTGTATCTCAAAAATGCTTACTTTTTTGTCTGTAGACTATAGCAAATGGGTATAACACCCTCAGACTTCCTATAGGGTTTTAACAGATTGTATGGCTATTTAAAGACATCAATGTCTTTAACCAAGTGTACCTAGAACACTAAACTGAAAATCCCTGGTATATTACTCAGTGTTCTTCTAGCTTCTCAATAAATATTTCCTTTCCATTAGCCATGGATTTATCTTCAAGCTAAGAGAAGCAGCAAGCAGGTGTATACCCATAAAAGAAAAGATTGAGGAATAAAACTAGACTTTGGAAAGAGAAATACACTCATAAAGATGTTGCACAGAGGAGGTTTATGGTGACATTACTCTAAGTTCTTCTCATTCTTTGTGAAATGGATTATACCAAAGATGGAAAAAGAGCTCTTTCTTGTGTTAATAAGTATTAAAAAGTATTAAAACGCTGTTGATAGGGATCATCATTTTTTCAAAGCAAGAACTTCTTAGGAGAGAAAAACTTCCCAGAAAAGAACACTGCATTCAAACCAATTCCATTTCTCATGAATGTGGACTTCATAGCTCACTCTCAGAGTGACACACTTTATTTGCTCCTGGTTTATTTATATACATATACATTCACCTCATAACTTGACACTCATCCTTTTTTATGGGTGGTGGAGTAAGTTATACATTTCAATTTAATCTTGTTGCTCCCAAAATGTAATAAAAGAAAGATTTCTGTCATATTTTGAAATGAAAAAAATCTTGCATATTAAGTAGTGAGTTTTAGTAAAGTACCAGTTGACTATGCTGTGTTTAAATCAAGTAACAATTTGCAGGGGTGGTGGCTTCTTCATCTCCCTGAGTGGAAGGAGCCGGTTACATTAACTTCAAGTGTGTTCTGTTCCATACTTTCATAACCACACTCCTCAAAATGCTGTATTGTCAAAAATCACACTTCAAAGAACATTATTTCAAAATAATTTTCTATAAATGCCAAATAGCTCTTGGTAAACCTAGTACAGTATTTACACCTGATATAATTTATTGGGGAAAGAAAATCACGCCTGCCCCATCATTTCCAGGACAGTCTTGGAATAACTGTAATTGACTCTTTTCAAACACAGCACATAGACACAGGCTCAAACAAGCTCTTGGGTTTGCAGTGTACCAGCATGTTTTATAAGGTGCTATTTCCAAATTGCCATCCTATTGCCCCAAACTGCAGCCTGTGTGACATAAAGCATGTTTCTAAATAATCAGTAACAAATTTATATACCATTTGCCTTATGGAAATTTATTCTATTGAACAGTGCAGGGGGAGGAGACACAGGACGCTTTCCAGAGAATGAACCCACAGCTTTCACGCTGAGCCACATCCCAGGCCCCTTAGACTATTTATTTTGACTATTTATTTTGACACTGAGTCTCATTAAGTCTTGTGATCCTCTGCCTCAGATTCCCAGAGTGCTAGGAGCCTCAGGATGTACCGCCATGCCCAGGTGACAATTATATATACTTTGATCTAAAAATATCACAATCCAAATATCAGAGTTGACAGTGTTCACAAAGTTAGCTTGCCTCCTCTCACTTCCTTCCATCAGATGAAAATGAACAAAAACAACACAGAGAAGCAAATCATCTACATGTTAATCCTTCCTTAATTTACACAACTGCTTATGAGGTAGGACAGTATTATACCTCAGGGACATTGCTCTCCCGCCCATTTCTGCCTTACCGAACTCCTCCACAATGCATTCTGCTTTCCTGTGTTCTCCGTTACCTACACATACATGTTCAGCCAGAGCTTGCCTCTGCTGCTCTCCGCTCCAAGCAGTATCATGACCCCAGTGGCTCAAAAAATAATACCAAACCTCACTGTGTATGACAGAACCCGGGCATTTAGAGTCTACAAAGGTCCAACTGCAGATATAATATGTTCACATTCTCTACTCATATCATCATAGCTCCTGGGTGATTCGCAGTGTTATTTTCTAAAACTTACTTTCAAAAGTCAGATTTCTCGAGGTATGGCAATTCAGTGAGACCACATTTGCACATAAACCTAATGCAGTAATTGGCATGTTCATTCGGATCTCCAAATAGCATCTACACCTGTTTCTCAGTGTGTGAGACAAATAATTACCTTTGCTTTCAACTCATTTCAATTTAGAAGAAGACTCAAAGTAATTTATTTTCTTTGGAAAGGTCTCGATTTGTCAAGGCACTGACTTTCATTGAATATATCAGATCAATTTGATTTTTTTCAAAAAGCCCTTCAATATAGTGGAAATCCCCCTGTCTTTTAGAACTGGGAGGAGGAAATACAGAGAGGGGAGAAAGGGGAGAGGAGATAATATTTTACAGAAAGAGAGGCCTTCCAAAACTGTGTCAAAAGGCTTTCTGATAAAATGGATGTGAATTTACTGCCTGAATGAGTCTGACCCTATCCATCACCTTCCAATGAATGATAGATCATTCAATACATGGTGTTTGCTTTTTCTGTGTTCCCATATTTGACACTTAAAGGAGGCATAAAAACATAGGGACCCTTCAAAGACTAACCTTTCACTACAGCGATCGCTTCTGAAATGTATGTGACTGACAGAGAAAGCTTGGAAGACTCTGAAAAATGTGTGACATTTTATAAGGAAGCTAGATCATGAGGTATTTCACTTACCTCAGATAAATCCCAAATCTCCGGTACCTCAGCGCAACACACTGAATTGACTATCACAGTATTACACTTTAAAGGTCTCTTACAGGAGACACCAGTTAAAATGGTTCTAGGAAGTGAATCCCTATACCACCAAGGAGGTTATCAAATAAATACCACTGCAAATATACAAACTCAGTAGAACTGGCACAGAAACTTCTTCCAGATATAATAGTGCCTTCATTAAAATAATTAGCGCTAATAGAATTTGTCCTCCAATATTTTCATCTCTGCAGTTTAGTTTCTGAAATAGATGTTTCCAATAGTGCATTTTTAGTGCTTGAATTTCCTTCCAATGTGAGGTTATGTTTTATGCATGTCTTGCTCTTACCGTTTGTTTTTTTTTTAATTGAAGTTTCCAAAGACTCCCATGGGGTAGTCAAATACAAATGGAATATCATAACATACTAGTCTTTGTTGGGAATCTAGCAGACTCTCAACTGCAATGTAGTATAAAATGGTTACTAAAAAAATTCAATGTTTAAGACCAACGTCACAGTTTGAATTGCCCTGAGTGTAAAACCTGAGACAATGTACAGAATGCGGTTTACTTCTTTTTGAACTAGCCTCAGAAAGCACAAATAGGAGAATGGGAAGATGGAGGCCAAGCAGCAAGACAGAGGAAGAGACATTTGGAGCTGGTTCCCTCTCTCTGCAGCTGCGTGTCAAATCCCAGGTGCCTACGAGGAAACACGTAGGAAGGGCCTCAACAATTACCCTGGCAAGTGAGAGAAGACAGAGATTTTACTCCCAAGACTGTCCTCCTCCACTGAGTTTATTTCGGACTGTGTTACAGTCCCTTCAAATTCACCCACACTAGCCATTTTCTGAGGCTGTTGAGAAGCCGCACAGCAGAGAAGCAGGGAATGATCCAGTGTGGTGAGAGCTGAGTACTCAAAATGCACTTTTTTTTTTTTTTTTTTTTTTTTTTTTTTGAGACAGGGTCTCGCTTTGTAGTTCAGGCTGGCCCTGAGCTCAGCCTCAAACTCACATCACAGCAATCCTCCTGCCTCTGCCTCCGGAGTGCTGGGATTACAGGCGTGAGCCACCACACCCGGCACTGTGGTATGTGGTACTGGTTGCTGCTGGGCGTGAGTCTCCACACCCAGTATTGTATGTGGTTTCTGGAGATCCAATCCGGGCCCTTGCGCTTGCAAGACAGACGCCGGAACCACTGAGCTCAATCCCCGGCCCCTCGAAATGCACTATTGATGGGCACCGGGCCCAACACCCAGGAGCTGAGCTGAGCTGGCACGAAGGAATGCCTTACTGTGTTCCAAAGGCATCTGTGATGACCCGTGGACTCGTTACCCCAGCAAACGAATTTTGGAAAAGGGTATTATGAATTCAGAAATCAGACCTGTGTTTGAAACCAGTCCCTCCCTCTTGGTTTTCAGCAACTGGAAAGATCCACTCATCTTTTTAGGGGAATCAGGATCTGTCTTTTCAGGTTATAGTTGGAATCCAACAAGTATGAGAAAAGCCAAAAACAACGGAACCGACCACTCCTGGGATTGGCACCGCCCTTGCCGCAACCTCAGTGAGTATCATCATACTCCTTTGGTAAGATTTTTCTTCACTGACGTTGTTATGGGCACTTTCTACAGCTAGAGTGCTTGTTTTTCACAACATTCTCATTCTGTGTGTGTAGAAGTGGGTTAGTACTTCTTGGAGAACATGCACCGCACCCTACTTACTTCTTACCGAACTATCAGGCTTTTTAAATTTCACTGCAGCTATCAGTTAGTTACTCAATAAAGATTTCTTTAACTTCCCAGACTAGACGAAGAACACTGGGAGAAACTAGCAAATCATTCATAACCTCTTTTTTGGAGGACATAAGGTTTTTATTAGAAATATAAGTTCTTAACTAAGGGAAATATCCATTGTGCTTCCCAGGGTTCTCGACTGATATTTCTGGAATGGCGTCAATATGTATTAACCATATGTTAAGAAAATTCAATGAAATTTTTACCACTCTTATTTGATAGTAGATATCACGTGAAACTTTGGCCACTTATTAGCACATTTACAATACCATGACATGGGCAGAGCAATCATTAAACTTTAAGAATGCTCTTTTCCACAGCAAAAAAAATAAGTAGACATGATGTATATTTTATTTTAACTAGAGCACATAGATGAAATTAAACCTCAAATGGGCCTTAGAATTCTGCCACAAGTATCCGTCTACCTCCTTTTAGAGATTTGACCCTCGCTTTGCTTTGTGGTAAATAATGCGCAGAATGGAGGTGAACAGGAGACCAAATTAGGATAAGCACCAGACTACTGGGGGCCAGAGAGGGGCATCAGGAGGGATTTCTGCCTTCGACCCTTCTGGATTGTCTGTCCCACACTTGCAGATAGACTGGAGCAAATGAGAGAAGCACTTCATTCCCCAGTTCTTTATCCACCAGCCTTTCCTGCCTAGATGGCGGATGGAAACCAAAACAAATTCCTTTTCTCAAGTCCCATTTTAAGAAGAAAAAAATCCTATATATGAGCCTTGAATAATACACTATTCTTCAAGCTTCTTGATGATTTCCTTGAGCAGGACATTTTTCTTTTTTGCATTGATTCCTGATTTTTTAAAAAAATTCCAATGCTATCTCTAGATGCTGTATCTCCTATAATTCTTCCTTATTAATATTCACCCACATTGTTCTTGCCTGTTGTTTATTTTTTCTTATACTCTGATTTGGCTTCTAGTCCTAACTTGGGTTTAGCTCTCTACTCACTTACAGGTATTTTTTAAGTGTTAAATGATCAGATTCAATGCTCAGTCCTTGGCCTTTTCTAGAACTGCACTGCACTTCAGCTCCTTCCTCACCCCAGGTCATAAGAACACATGCTACTCCTGGCTTTTATGGTTTCTCTTAGCTCTTGGAAGTGGTAACCTTCATGTAGAAAAACTCTTCATTCTCTTCCTTAATTGCTCAGCTTCGAATTCATGGACATTATTCTATAGTTGGTGGAAATATTAGCAGATTCCTCAGTGAGGACCAAACTGCCAAAATCACAAGTCTGACTTTCCTCATGTGGATTCATTAAAAGGGAAATTGAGGTGAGATTGGAGTAGCTGCTGTGCCTGGACCACTGATCTTCTCCCAGATATACTCGTTTAATTATTTTCACTCAATCATTTGACTTGGATGAGTGCTGCATAGAATTATCTTACTGAAGAATACCTTCTTCCTGATGTCCAATTGATGCTTTGAGGACTCCACTTTGAGACTGATTTTGCTGTAGGTTTTAGCATGGAACCAACCAAATTTCATATAGTGGACAGTTGACAAATATTTGTGGAGTTAAAGTGTTTTATAAATTTTCAGCTTCAGACAAGTCACCCAGCATTATCTAGCATTTGACTGGGAGCCAGTCCTTCTGCAGCCCGTAACCTTTTATATACACTATAATCACCCTCAGTTCTGCACTGGAGCCTGGATAATCACAGCGCTGGAGATCACTTTGAAATCAACCAGCTTTTCACACAGCTGCTGTATGGTTCTGTGAAATATTTCAGAGATGGGAGCTGTTCTCTTGGGAAAGAAAAGTCGCCCTTGCAAATGATGTACTGAAAATGCAGACAGTTCAACAGGGTTAGGAGAAAAATGCTTCATGTTTGCAAAGCATTTTGATCTAACCACAGTGCTTAGAAATGTCTACATTGGTGGGCAAAATGATTACAGCAGCTTCAGGACACTGGAATTCATAGGGGTGCTACTCTAATATCAACAAAGCCCTTTCCCCCGAATAATGCAGCTTAGGGCAGCACTTAAAGATCCTGTGAACTGTTAGCTGACATATCTTAAGTAGAAAATACAGAAGATGCTAATGAAGTCAAATCTCAGTGTTAGCCATGATTAAGGGGTTGTGTAATATGAAATGGTTCTGGCTTGTACATTTTCACTGCATAGGGTATCAAGCCATGAAGAACAGTACCTACAGCCAGGGCTTCTGTCACTGATACCTTTTCCCCACATCATGCAACATTGGTATTTTCTCTTGGTGAGGAAACCTTTGAAATATGTCTAAAAGTAGAAATGCCAAAGGAAAATGATTAAAACACTATAAACCCAATTATAAGGATTTCTCTATTGACTCCTTGGTGAACCACAATACTTATTCTAGGCTCTGAGAAATCCTGCAGTAAAGAAGTTGTTTTAATTTAATTCACCTAGTAGTGTCTTTGTGTTTATTTTCATTTAGCCTTATTAACAGCTCATGAACTATAATTTTCTCTACAGTTTGGGAGATATTACCCTGGAATATAATCCACACATGAAAAGGCTATTTTTGACAATTCAA
>PVIR01043985.1:0-11434 GCA_004026965.1 Petromus typicus
AATGGGTGGTGGCCTAGCATGGTATATGTTTAAAGAAATACATATAAATATGTTAGCTAAAATGATCTTATGTCTCACCTCTACCAAAATTATGATTAATTGATACAACTAGTTTTAATTGTGCTCAAATTTCTATGGTTTGTGTTATATTCAACACATTTTTAAGAGAAAACTTTAAAGCTTGTTATTTATTTTGAAGTTCTCCAGAAGAAATAAACTTCTATATTAGTGTGTTTAAAAATGGTTATACAGGGCCAGGGAGTTAGCTCAGTGGTTCCGGCGCCTGTCTTGCAAGCGCAAGGACCCGGGTTCTATTCCCCGGTAACCACATAACAATACTGGGTGTGGAGACTCATGCCCAGCAGCAGTCAGTACCACATACCACAGTGCCGGGCATGGTGGCTCATGCCTGTAATCCCAGCACTTGGGAGGCAGAGGCAGGAGGATTGCTATGATGTGAGTTTGAGGCTGAGCTCAGGGCCAGCCTGAACCACAAAAGTGAGACCCTGTCTCAAAAAACCTTAAAAAAAAATGGTTATACAATCCCTGTGGAGATCAGTTTGGAGAGTCCTCAAAAAGCTAGGACTGGAGGTCCCATTTGACCCAGCCATTGCTCTGGTAGGTATATACACAAAAGAATTAAAAGACTCATATCACAGTGACATATGTGCACCCATGTTTATAGCAGCTCAGTTTGTGATTGCTAAATCTTGGAAACAACCCAACTGTCTATCAACTGGAGACTGGTCAAGAAAGATGTGGTTCTTCAAAAGAATAGAGTATTATTCTGCCATAAAAAATGATAAGTTTGAATCATTTCTACTTAAATGGACATACCTTGAGGATATCCTCATAAGTGAAATAAATAGGTCACAGATAGGTAAATATTGCATCTTTTCTCTGGTATGAGAAAATAAAGATGTAAATGAGTCCTAGCATTGTATGTTATATATAGTGAAATAGAAAATACTCAAAGTGAAATAGGGTGAAGGGGGAAAAATAATGAGTTTCCAACAAAAAAGAAAAAAAACAAATTTTATGTATATAGGGGGGTGGTAGGGTGGGTAGGGCTATGGGAAAAAATGAGAATTAAGTTGTGTCATTTACTGGTATAAATTCCCATTGTGAGGCCAGGGATTTAGCTCAGTGGTTCCAGCACCTCTCTTGCAAGTGCAAGGACCTGGGTTTGATCCCTCGGTAACCATATACAATACTGGATGTGGAGACTCAACCAGCAACCAGTACCACATACCACAGAGCTGAGCGTGGTGGCTCACCCTGTAATCCCAGCATTCAGGAGGTAGAGGCAGGATTGCTGTGGTGTGAGTTTGAGGCTGAGCTCAGGGCCCACCTGAACTACAAAGTGAGATCTTGTCTCAAAAAAAAGCCTAAAAAAAAAAAATTTCATTGTGCAGTGCAATCATGATATGTATATGTAATGTACCAATAAAGATTTCAATAAAAAATGGTTATTAATAATATACCCTGAATTCATTATGCAATCAAAAACATTGTTTGCTTTAGCTGTCTTTCAGCTTTATCATTTCATAATACAACAATATTGAAAAAGAATGTCTTAGTTATCTGCTATGTCAAGATTAATGGTTATAAAATAACAATTCTTTCTCCTGGAAGTTTTCAAAATTTACCTAATGCTATCAACTCTTATCATCCAATAATTAAATTTTCTTGTCAATCCAGGAAACTAAAGAGATTACAATAGAGGAAGATACTTTTTGTTTTTGTGTTTGTTCATTGGTATAAAGGATTGAACTCAAGACCTTGTGCTTCCAAGGCAGGCACTGGAACCACTGAGCTAAATTCCCAGCCCTAGAAAGAGATGTTTTTCGTAGTCACCAACCATTTATAATATGGCAGTGAATCAATTCTGAAGAGTTAGGTCTAGTTCATAATTCTACTTATAGATTTGCTTATACAAATTAGCTGACATACAAATTTGACTGGATGATCTATTCTTATATTTGCTATATGTGGGAACCTTGCCTATGTAATAATAAGTAAACCTAAAATTGTAACAATAAAATTCACATCATCTAAAGTGTCTGAGTGAAGAAAGGTTTTGTTGCTTTTTTATTTGTCACAAATTATTGCCACTGACCAACACAAATCTACTGAATAATTTAAGAAGCAAAATTTTGAGCGACTTATTTAAAATATTTTAACAAATACTGAGATGGAAAGCTTGTCAAAAGGGTATTTGTGGGACAGTGTTAATTCTTTAACTGTTTGTTGCTACATCTGGGTTCATATGACAATAAGCTGGTGACAAAGACACCACACCATTAGGTGCATTGGTCACTTTGGACTGCTGTTCACAGCGAGGCTTTCCTGGTGAAGGAAGCACTCTGCTGACTGGCCAAGCTCTACCCACTCAGGAGCCAGGATCAAAGACTTCAGAGACCAGCTGCTTCTCTGCTCAGTGTGGTTACTCAGAGGAACTCAACAGGCAAGTTTTTTTGGAAAGGATTCCTTTGTGCTGTGAGTTGTACATTTCATGCCCCCGGACTCAGTATGTAGGGCCTCAAGGACAGGATGTATCTGTAACAATCCCTGGTGGACTTTTGAGTACATCATGAAAATGTTATAAGGATTTTACTAACACAAGGCAGAACAGATATCAGCAAATTCATTGTGCAAACATTATTATTGTTAATTGTGACTTTGTTAAATAATGCAGTGTGACTACCTCTCCTAATATAAAAATATTAATAAAATTTTAAAATGATTATTGTATAAAGAAGAGCTGAGTGAGCCCATACTCTGAGTCAGCATTTGCCTTTGCTTTCCTTGAATGAAACTTCTGAGTTCAAATGAAATGGACAGGAAGAATATAACAACTGAAGTTATGTCAGCGACTGTTTGTGGTGTAGGGCCTGGGATCGCCAAAGACAGGAATGAACGGAGTTGGAATGGACAGACAACACAATTAACAAAGTTAACAAATTGCTGAGTGATTATTCTCTGTTTTGTTCTCCAATTACCATTTAATCCTGCCATTCATTCAAAGGAATCATCTATACCCATCTATACCCAATCATCTATACCATCTTTACCCATCTATAAATGCAGGGAAAACAAAGAGGTTACCCATCACCAGGTCTCACTCTCTCACTAGTTTTCATCTGTGAGGCATGTCTTTGTGTGAGTAATGGCAGGGTGCCAACAGGACTATATTAGGAAAACAGGTGACAGTAACAATCAGGCAGTCAAACATTTCAGAGAAAGCTTCACTTGACACTGTGGGGTAAAACATGGCCCATGACCAGCACTGCTTAGACTTAAGGTGAAGCTGCCTTCTTGCTCTCAGGAGTCTGGGCTACATGCAGTGAGTGAGAACTCACATGAACAGAGCATTGTATGGTTGACAACTTGCCAGTGTGGGGACTACCAGCTGCTTGTGGTGGCAAAGGGACCAAACCAAGAAGAAGGACCTGGTTTTGGAAAAGGGGGCAGAAGGGAGGCAGAGGGGAGGAGGGAGTTGAGGTGATGTCCAGAAAGAAGAGAGGCAAAGAGGACAAGGGAGGGAAGGGGCAGGGCCTGTGGAGTGAGAAGAGAAAGACACCTTACATGCAGGAGTTGTGAGTGATTACCAAGGGTCTTCAGAACCAAGGACTCAGAGGAAAGTTAATCTACCCATTTAATCTTAGAAGTTGATCTTGAAACCAAACTTTCAAGAATGCACAAGATGGAAGAAGTCAGTTTCTCTGGCCCATGATTTTGACAAAGAAAATGGTATCTTCCCAGGAGAAAAATAGAAATCTGTGATGCAGGAAGAGGCACGATGAGTGTCCATGCCTGTACCAAAGAGCCCTAAGATATTCTCTTCTCACCAACCAGTCCCCATAAATTCTCTTGGCACCAGTTGACTGAAGTGGTAGATATGGGCTTTTAGATTCCAGCCCCTGGCTCCCTTGCTCATGGTCTTGAAGTACACCTTGCTCTTCCTGAAATTCCTGGTGCTGAAGCAGTGGCTCCTGTGTAGTTGAGTACCTAGGAGCAAAGGTGGGACTGCCCCACAGTTAGGAGCAAGGAAGCCCACAACAGAGAGAGCTGATATTGTCATTGAGTGAGTGCGACTGTGAGACTGAAGACACCAGAGATCAGCAAAATGCACTCAAAATACAGCTCTTCATGTTAGGGTAATTTTTGAGCTAATCATCTTTAAAAGAAACAAAAGAACAGCTGACAGAGTAGCTTTGTAGTCAGAGTAGGACATGTCCTTCGTGAAGGAAATGCTTTTAGCCAAAGTTTCCATTCCTGCGTGGGATTGGCTCTCCATACTAGGGAGATACAGTGACTATGTCATCAGACTGACCAGAGGTGAAGGCACTGAGGTAAATCTCTCCAGCAAACCTTCCTTCTCTGTGCGCTGCTCCTCCTAGTCATCTTCCTCTAACACACCTCCTTCACATCTCCTTTCTGTTTATTTTTAAGATGCTATATAACCTGATGTTCTAAGCTGTCCCTTTGAGATTCGTCTTTGACCTTGGGTATCTTCCATGTGTCTATGAGATTCACATGCTAAAAATCAACTTTTCTTGTTAATCTCTCCTTCAAAGACAATGAAAGGTCATTTACAGGGAAGATTTGAAGCCTAAGCTAACTAATCATGCGAGCATGATACTACCAGGTCCCCTGAGGGAACTATAATCTCATGTGCTGCATGAATCCCACCCAGTCATAGAGGAGATTGTGAAGGAAGCCGAATCCCTCTGCATGACCCTGATGGAAGGTGAGGAAGGGGAGGCAGAGAAGAGCTGCCCACGCATGGGTGGGGCTCTGTGGTTGAGGTGGGGTGAGTGGCCATAAAGTGTGCCTGAGTCAGTGTTTTCCCAGGACAGTCTCTGAGTGCCCAGGAAAGGAAAGAATGTCACTGAGACCTGGAGCAGGTCCTAGCAAACTAGCCCACTGCAATTGAGTGAGATTTCTAGCCTAGGAGATTGTAGAGATGCTGGGCTTTATACCTTGGGAGCAAAGCATCCTGAGTGAAGTGGACTTTTATAGTACATGATTTCAAGAGCAGATCGAGGTACCCGGGCTAAGTGACAGTGTGAGGTGAACTGCAGCTGGCTTTGCAGCAGTAAAAATGATTACAGTGATTAAGGATCGATGTCAATCAGGAGAAGTTTTAGCTGACAGGCTGAAGGACTGGGATTAAAACTTGGATGAGATCATCACATTGCTGGGTTTAAAACTCTCAGGACAGGAAGGTATCGGTCGACTGAATCAGGGCTGTCGAGATAAAACGAAAGGAAAAATCCAACCAGTAGAAATTAAATAGGAAAAGATGACCTGACTTGTTCATGGGTCCAAAAAATAAAGTTAGAAATAGAAAGAAACAAATGTTCCTTCCCCACCACACCTAGGAGCACAGTGCGTGTTCACAAGGCAAGCCACTGGCGAGCTGTGACTGCCAAGAAGAAAATGAGCATATGGGCTGCATTAGTTACTATGTAACACCTTGTCCCCAGGCTCAGGAGCTCAGCACATGATGAGGCTGGCTCAGCAGCCCCCAGAGGGGTAGATCAGCCCGGCAGGAGGAAGCGCAGCTGTGCAAAGCAGGGAGAGAAGTGTGTGCTCCTTTAGCATGTGTAGGGTGGACAAAGACTAAAGTGTCCCATGGCTGCATTACCTCTGCCTGACGGTACATGTGTCACACTAACAATTGGCTGGTTCTAAGAGGCTCAGAAAGTTCTGTGAATTTCCCTTCTAGGAGCTGTGTGGAGCCAAATGAGGATTTTCACAGAAAAGACAAGCCCTTCCAGGCACGAGCCCTGGGCCCTTCCACAACCCCAGCCCCAGGGACCAGCCTGTGTTCTTGACCCTTCAACATGGAGGTAATCCTCAGGCAGGGTGGATTTCCTGGTGTAATCACTCTTTTCCAGAGTAGCGACGGTATATGTGTGTAGCTTGTCTTCAAGCCCTGGATGTGGTACAATCTATCAAGTTATTTGAAGTGGTCAGATAACACAAATAATATTTGTAAAAGAGAAGGAATTGCTGGAGAAAATGACAATGTATGAAATCCAAACCTAAGAGGCATGCTCAGAATAGTGAATACTTAAATTTTTATATATTTCTTGCAATAGAAGACACATTGCAATTAATCCTCCTTGAAATCCTCCCCTCATTTTGAACGCACTCCTTTGTTCTAGCCATTTTCTGAAGCAGCTCTGGAAGTCCTCTTTTGTGACTATCTCTACAAAGTGCGATGAAAATACTGTGAATGCTACTGCTGAGTGCCATCTGACAGAAAGGCAGATTGTAAAAACATGATGTTATGTCCTCATCCACTGTATTTACCAGATCTGGCACCAAGGGACTTTTAGCTCCTCCCCATAGTCAAAATGACCATGAAAGGGAAATATTTTGAGTTGATTGAGAATTCAAGGCAGCTACTATTACCTGGAAACCATGTCCTGATGTGAGAAACCGCCCTCACTTCCTGGGTCCTCAACTCTTGGTGTCCTTGGGGAAAGAATTCAGTCCGGATGCATAGGCAGCCATGCAGAGGCCCAGGAGGGTTTGTGTACAGTGGGTATATATAGAGCATCCTTTCAAGCAAGAAGGCAGACAGGACCTAGCAGAAATCTGTGCTGGGTTCAAGTTTGGATACATTTTCACACACAAGAATTATTCATGGGGTCCAAGGAATCTGAGTAATTCTGAGTAGTATTTTTCTCTCTCTCTCTCTCTCCACATATATATAATATATATATATTGAGTAATTTATATATATATATTTTGAGTAATATATATATATATTGAGTATATATATACTGAGTAATATTGTAATATATATATTGAGTATATATATATTGAGTAATATATATATATATCTGAGTAATTCTGAGTAGTATTTTTTCTCTCTCCACATATATATAATATATATATATATATATAAATATAATATAATATATATGATTTTTTTGAGACAGGGTCTCTCTTTGTAGTTCAGGCCGGCCCTGAGCTTACTCTGTAGCCCAAGCAAGCCTTGAATTCACAGCAGTCCTCCTGCCTCTGCCACCCAAGTGCTGGGATTACTTACAGGCATGAGCTACCATGCCATTACTTAGAAGTTATTTTGAAATTGTCAAATATCTCTCTATCCCTTTTACATGATCAGTGTTTCCTTAGGGGACTTAATAATGCAAGAAATTTAGGAATGAAAATTTGAGGTTAAGCCTTTAATTTAAACCAGGTCCCAGCTCTAGTCAGGTCTTTAGGGAACATGTCCTTTCCTGGTATCGCTGGGCAGTGTGGTCTATGGCAGCTATGTGGTCGTCCTGCAGTCAGATGGTGGCCAGGTACTGGGAGACACTCGCCAAATGCTCCTCTATAAGATGGTCTCTGTTGGAGCCCTGGGCCTGAGACCGAGTGAGTGATTATACATGTGCTCTACATTGACATGGCCTTCACAGGCTGTGCACACTGCTACACTTCCTGTCTTTCAGGCCTGCTGATGTCCACCCACTTGCCAACAACGGGACAGTGCAACTAAAGACACTCAGGAAACAGGACATCTAGGACCATTGCGGAAATGTCATCCAGGATGGGATAGGTGCTTGGAGTGAAGGGGAGGATTCCAAGGGGCATTCCTGGCAATGAGTCTTACTTTACCACATTTTCTATAATTTAAACATTCACAGTATTTTACAGTCACACCTAGTGTATTGCCCCAACACCTTCCATTAAAGTTTGTTTTTTCTACATTGTAAATGCACAGGACACTGAATTCAGATTAAGGAAATTCAAATTTTCTTGTTTCCCTCCAAATGTTCAATAATTATAGTTTATTAAATAAACTGGTAGTAAGCAGATCAATAAAAGAAAAACTATAACAAACTTTTGGAAACCAGGAGCCTTCTCTGGAGCAGGAGAGGTACAGGAGGAACTATGGTCACTCTCTAAGGTAGGTGAGAAGGAGGCTGGGGTTGGGGGGCCAGGAGCCTCCCAGGTGACAGCTGCCTTGGACTTACCCCTGGTCAGGGTCAGAATCACTTTCTTCTTCCTCTGGATGCTCTACCCTGGCTAGAAATGGGCTCAGAGGACCCTGAGTTGCTGGCTGACTGGATATTAGCAGCAACTCCCTTTCTTTTTTTTTTTTAGGTTTTTTGAGACAGGGTCTCACTTTTGTGGTTCAGGCTGGCCCTGAGCTCAGCCTCAAACTCACATCACAGCAATCCTCCTGCCTCTGCCTCCCGAGTGCTGGGATTACAGGCGTGAGCCACCACGCCCGGCACTGTGGTATGTGGTACTGGTTGCTGCTGGGTGTGGATCTCCACACCCAGTATTGTTATGTGGTTACCGGGGAACTGAACCCAGGCCCTTGCGCCTGCAAGACAGGCGCCAGAACCACTGAGCTAACTCCCCGGCCCCGCAGCTCCCTTTCTTACCAATGAGCTACATTCAAGGACTCATCAGGTTCTATCACAAATGATATAAATTTGTTTTACAAAATAACATCCCTCTGGCAAGTTTGAGCCCACCTTGAGAAAAGTAGGAATTTAGCTAATTCCAGGCTCAAAACAAAAAATACTAAAGGGCTAAGGATATAGCTCAGTGCAAAGGCCCTGTATTCAATCCTCAGTTCAAAACAAAAGTAGAGCAAATCAAGCCAAAGCAACCTTTCAGAGTTAATCCTATGTGCAGTTTCTAAGAAGGGTTTTTTTTGTTTTTTGTTTTTTGTTTTTTTTGAGACAGGGTCTCACTTTGTAGTTCAGGCTGGCCCCTGAGCTCAGCCTCAAACTCACATAGCAATCTTCCTGCCTCTGCCTCCTGAGTGCTGGGATTACAGGCATGAGCCACCACACCCAGTACTGTGATATGTGGTACTTATTGCTGCTGGGCATGAGTCTCCACACCCAGTGTTGTATGTGGTTTCCGGGGGATCAAACCCAGGCCCTTGCACTTACAAGACAGGTGCCAGAACCACTGAGCTAAATCCTTGGCCCTCTAGGAAGGGATTTTTGAGGAGCAGCAAAGGAGTCTTGCTGGTAGCATCTTGGGGGTCCACAGAGTCCAGCAGGAAGCTCCAGAGTTGCTGCACATGCTCTGTGATGCCTGGCTTCTGACAGGCAGTTATGGTGTCTGGAAGCAGGTCAACAATCATAGATTACAAATGCAGCTAGACTCATCTATACCAGAAATTTACTTTGTGATAGTGTCATTAAAACCTGCCACCTCCTCCCATCAGATGTTTGTTTCTAAAGTTTGATACATAATAAAAATGTGCTCCAATATATATACTTGTCATGCACACACATACATACACATGTATAAAGGAAATGATACATATTTAAACGATGGTTAATTTTATCATATGTAGGACTCACCACTATTTACCATTTTAGTCTAATAACTTGCTTAAATGATCCATTGAACTCACTTTATAGCCAAGAATAGGTCAGGATAATGCCTCTGAAAAGACACTGATGGTTGTTTAAAACCAGAGTCCTTGTGTCTAATTTGACATGCAGAAAATGATGTTTGAAACTCTGCCTCACCCTGGAAATTCCTGATGGACCAAGAGAGCTGAGAACCTTGTTTTTGGTGAAACCAAATGTTTGTGTAACACAGCTGTCAGCTGAGAGCTGACCTTCCCTGGACATCTAGATTTCATGGGTTCTAACCCTTCCACCTTGCACATCTCCTCCAAGCCTTACAAAAGTCTCAGTCCTCCTGAGTGGTGTCTGAGAACTCTGCACCTTAACTCTACTTGAGAGAGCCTATGTTCATAGGTTGCATTTTCTCCAGCTTTTCCAGGCCCTTGAGACATTTCTAAGAGTATAATTAATATTTCCATAGGAGTCTTGGAAAGACTTACTTCTATGAAGGGACAGAATTACAGTGTAAGTGTAGATCCTCACTGACTTCATTTTTTACTCGAGCAGCAGGTGATGTTTCATTCCTTACAACACAATGGAAGTGACCTGAGCTGCTGCACAGAAAGACCAGGTTGTACACACAACAGGACTTGAGGAAAACAGAAACAAACATTGAAGAGCCTGTGACACTGGGTCTTTTCAACGTCACTTTCCTTGTAAGGTGCTTCTGTGGGAAAGTGTGACAGCTCAGCAACACAGTTGAGTGTTATAGCTTTGTGTCTCAGACAAACGTTAGGGTTCTCTGAAGCTCTCCAGAGATGAAGAAGTCAAGCAGCACTCAGATAAATGGAGGGATTCTTTATCATGCTGGTGGGCTCAGAGGAGTTTGGACTTCCAAGGCTGAAACCCTACTGGCAATGCAAGCAACCTTAGAGAGAGATTTTTGGAGCAGGGCTGGGGTGAGTCCACCTACCAGGTGAGAGTGCTCATTGAGATGGATGGACAGAGTTAACACAATATTTTTAAACTTTAGGTTCAAACATTGTGCAGCACAAATAGTTACATTGCTTGAACAGAACATCTTGTGGAAAGAATACAGTAAAGGGAGGCTTGGTTACAAAGGCCTGCCCTGTAGTGGTTTATTTCTTTATCAACAGGGCAGGAAAACTGCACAATTAAAAATGACTCATTCATTGACATTCAGTGATTTCAGTTTGGTTCTTTTGTGTAAGAAGTTATAGGGAACTTCATTATCTTTTTGGTTGCAACTGGCTTGCTTGGGAAATCTCTCTCTGGTCCCGACTTCTTAGAAGGTCATACTGCGCCCAGCCTCAGAGGAAGGTGAGGCCTCCCAGCATGTAGTGTGCTTTGAGGGCCATGCTGATTTACAGCCCAGTCTGCAAGAACCTGGTACGTAAGCTTCATCTACAAGGATGATCTCCATAGCTTTCATTTAACATTTTCCAGGGGTGAACCTCATCTCCAGAAGTGTTACCACCTGGGTGAAGGTCAAACAGTGGCAGTCATGTTCCCAGTCCCTGCCTCTCGGTGGCTTCCATAACTCAGTATCCCTTGTGGAGTCCAAAAAATGCATCTTCCCAGCACTCTTTTCTCTGGTCCTGTGCTGACCTTGAATGTGGAGAGAGAAGGCCACAGGCAGGCTGCCAAGATGCTCTGTACCTGCAGTGGCTTCTCCTGCACAGGTGGATCCACATACTCAGCACTGCCAGATTTTTGCATTCACTTCTGACTTCTGAGGTTTTAAGGGAAGATGGAGAGAAAGACATGGGAAACAAAGGAAAGAAACCCATAATGGACAGGCCAGAATGGTTAGAAAAAAAGAACATGCCATGCACTGAAACCCAGGCAAGAGCTCAGTTGAGCCAGGAATCTCGTAGGTGCCCAGGATGTAGAGATTGGTCTAACGAGGTGGGACCTTCAGGGCAAAGAAGGATCAGGGAACCCAACCCACCGAGTCCTTCCTGAGCTGGAGGAAGTATGAGGAAAGTGGAGGATTGGATCTTTCCAAAGCATGGCCAAGATGCTTACAGGGTTGGAGTGAGTGAGAAGGGAGGACAGAAGAGGTC
>PVIR01043986.1:0-11456 GCA_004026965.1 Petromus typicus
TACTCTGCCATAAAAAATGATAACTTTGAATCATTTCTACTTAAATGGACATACCTTGAGGATATCCTCATAAGTGAAATAAATAGGGCACAGATAGGTACATATCACATCTTTTCTCTGGTATGAGAAAATAAAGATGTAAATGAGTCCTAGCATTGTATGTTATATATTGTGAAATAGAAAATGCTCAATGTAAAATAGGGTGAAGGCAGAAAATGTTGAGATTGTAACAAAAAAGTAAGGAAACAAATTTTATGTATATAGGGGGGTGGTAGGGTGGGTAGGGCTAGGGGAAAAATGAGAATTAAGATGTGTCTTATACTGGTACAAATCCCCATTATGGAGTGTAATCATGATGTGTATATTTAATGTACAAATAAAGATAAAAAAAAAAAAAAAGGGATAACAAAGTTCCAGCACAGCCTGGGAAATGTGATCAAACTTGTCCCAAAGTGCCAGTCAAGGTGAGGAGCAGTGGAGAAAGACAAAAAAGGAGATTTAGTCAAAATAGGAAACACAAGTAAAGAGTTTCAAGATCTGTTTTTAAAGGGCTGAGAGATGCTTTTGAGTTTTACAGAAAAGGGGCATAAAAGCAAAGGCTGGGCTTTGCACCACTGGCGGTGCAGTGACCTGGTCAGGTTGGTCAGTGGGTGGCTGCCTCAGGACCAGCTCTGCGGGCTTCTGGTGGAGCCATCATTGCTTAAGGGGAAAATTTGTTCTCATCATCTCACCTGGGGAGCAGTCTCAGCTCCCACCACAGGATAATTGCTCCATTGAGGGCAACTTCATCAGGGGATAGTGTGAGGACCTCTGATTCTCCTGGAACCAAACCAGGTGGTTTCAAATTTAGCACAATGACAGGGGACTTCTACACACTTTGAGGAAGGAAACCTGGATCTTGTTAAAGCTGATAGTCAGATGTCTCTATAATACCCAAAATTTCTCTTTTCTTGGTGTCCTCAGTCTTGAAGGGGGAGGAGATAGGTAGATTTAGGGCTCAGGCTCTTCATACTATGCACTCTGTTAAGTGATTAACTGCAGACATGTGGAGCTGAGCAGGGATCTGACCCACAGGGATAATGCAGAAAGTGCTGAGCTTCTCCTACTTTTGGCCCCTCTGGGGCTGGGTTATAGGAGGCCTCACAGTGGCCTTTCCCCCTTGACAAAAACCTGCAGAAGTGGAGAAACTCTTGGTGGTGAGAAGCGTCATGCTCTCTTGCTTCATTTTTAGTCCCCTTAGCAGCGATGGCCCCTAAGCCACCATCCCACCTCCCAAGAGACTTCATTGTCCTATCCCACCTTCCCATCTCCATCTTCCCCCCTTCCACTGCCCCACACTCTGTCCCAGGCTTTGGCAGCAGCCCTTGTCACTGTAGTGCCCTCAGGTTCTGCTGGCAACCCAACAAAGCGTTCTCCAGATGCACTTGGGCCTCAGCTCTGCTCCCGACCATTTCCTGCCTTTTACGAGCATTGATCCTTGTCTCTGCTTCATCTCCCTTTACTCCTGCTGCCCACTCCAAGGGATCAATATGAAGCTTTCACCTATAGTATCCTAGGACTTGCATTCTGTCCATTTCTAGTTCCCAAGCTCCTCTTTAAGGCCTCCTGGAAGCATCATGGGTCTGGGACTGGGAGGGCAGAAATATTGAGGGAGGAACTGGGTAAAGGTGGAGCTATTCAGGGTGTCCAAACCATGTGGTCTGAAGAAGAAAAGCCAGCAGGAGCTGGACCTTGCTGAGATGAAGGAAGCGCCAAGGTTATCACAGAGAGACAAGGTCCAATGTCTAGTCTAAAGAGCAAAGTTACAGAGTAGAAGACATCTTGTGATACTGGCCAAGAGACAGAGGGAAAGACAAAGAAGAAAGTGAACAACAATAAGAAAGAAGAAATAACTGCACACACACACACACACACACACACACACACAGATTTAAAATATAAGAAGAAATAAATTTGAAAACATAGTGAGGAACATGTGAGTGTTAAAAATGACTGCGTCAACTGAGTAAGAAACCGATTGGATTAGCACAGTTCTGAGGGTGGCTCAATAAGTTTACTGAAGAGGATACTCATCGTGGGTGTGAGTGGCATCACCCAATAGATTGATAGCCTGAATGGAATAAAAACAGGAGAGCTTGTTTCTGTTTCTTTTGGAGGATCGCCAAGTCTTCGCCATTGTCTCACATGTTCACCTCCATGCTTCTGGCACAGACTCTTCAGCCTCCCACCACGGGCCCTTCTGATTGGACTCTGCAGTGAGCCCCAGGTCTTTCCACCCTAGACTAGATCATTCGGCTTTCCAGGGTGTAGACCCCTGACTCTGCAGACAACCACTGTAAGTTTACTTTGTAGACTGTATATTATATTATACTGTACATTATATTCTATTATTCCAATAAGCCCAGACTGATATAGTACAAACTATAAGAAGTGACACAAGAATGAACAGAAAGTTTAAGCAGACCAATGTGTACCAAGAATTTAAAATGACAATTAAGATATCATCTGTTGGAAAGGTGATCTAAATGTAGAATGATTCAGAAAATAAAAAGAAAAATTCATATATGCCATTTTAAGTGCAATTATCTGTTGCAGCTTGGGTAGGAATACCCCCAAGGCATATATGTGGAAGGCTTGGTCCCCAGGCCTGAGACAACTGAGAGATAGTTGAGGTTCCTGGAAGTAAGATCTAAGGGAAGGAGCCCAGGTCACTGGGAGCACTCCCTGAGGGGATCATGGGACCTAGGTCTGTCCCTCTTCTTCTCTCTTTGCTTCTTGGTCATCATGAGTTGAACAGCTTTCTCAGCCACATGCCCCCTACCATGATGTGCTTCCTCCTCATCTACCCACAATCAGTATGGCTGAGCCACTGTGGACTGACTGAATTATCTCAGATATTTGTCACAATAATGGAAAGTTGTGGATTAGCTAGTGAAATATTCCCAAGAATTTGGATAGGTAAGTCCAAACTCACAACACCAGCAAAAACCTCATAACTGTGTGGGAGCAACTCAGGGCAAACAAATGGACTTATGATAATTATAAGATCCAAGAAATTTGGAAATCACCTACAGTTACTCACTTCAAAAGGAAACAGTCAGTGCAGATCTGAGGATCCTGAACTCATAAATATTTGAGCAAAATTCCAGCCAAAACTGGAGGGGGCTTCTCAGGTTATGATTTGTAGGCAAGTTGCCCAGGCATTGTGATTGTGGTGCTGGAGGGACAGATCCTGCAGTGTAAAGAAACGCTTGGAATGGAGCACAGGTTGATCAGGACATAAATGCTCAGGGAAAAGAGGTAAGAATGTTCAGATATTATCAAGAGAAAAGATCGGGGAAGTTAGATTTCAAGAAGGAGAATTCACTGGCAAGAAACTCATTAATATAATTTATCACAGTAATGGAGCTAGTGAGAAAATGTCACTCCACAGATACCAAAAGGAAGTTCAATACTCATTTTAAAAATAATCAATAACATAAAGACTGAGAGGCTCTGAACATAATAGAATATAAGTATCACAGGCCTGAACTAGCATCTAACTTACTGAGAAATCACCAACAAAACTTCTTAAGTATGTTTATGAGTGTATGTATGAGATGGATAATCTTCCCTAATCTATAGTAGATACTGAGCTTTTTTTTCAAATTGAAGGAATAGAATTCCCTGTGACTCACTAATAGAAATCACATGCATTCTCAACTCCCTTGGCAGCTGCTGCCTGTATTTCAACATACTATTTACACCATTCATTGGTTTGAAACAAAGGTATTTATTAGATTTGACACTATATGTTTCTGTTTGATGAGTAATAATACTTCAATAACTATTTCGGTGCTTAGTTTCTTTTAAAATCTCATGTACTTTATGCATTGAAAAATCTCAATTCAGAGAGGGGGCCATAAACTTCACATGCCTCTAAGGTAGGGGGAACAAAAAATAATGTCACGGACTCCTGCACTCATTGCTGCCAATAAAATTCGGGAACAAAGATCTCTACTGTCTTCACTTGTGCAAAGAGTTTTCAGGCCAGGACTTGAGCAAGTCTTCATAAAAGAACCTATTGCCACCTTGCTCTGCCTCATCCTTCCCCCTTAAACACCAACACACACACACACACACACACACACACACACACACACACACACACACACACACACGCTCAATTTTGGTTCATTACTAAATGACAGGAAAGGGAAGGAAGACAAAGAACAGGAAGGAAAGAAACTATTCTACCTGTCTCCAATCTCTGCAGAACTCTAGACCTTCTCTGGTTGCAATTTCCACTTTTCTGAGTTCCCAAGATAATCCAAGCTCAGCTCCAGGAGCGAGAAGATCTTGTAGGAGGAGCAGGGAGCCAAACAGACCCTTCCTTACCTCTAGCTTCTCCAGTTTGTTTGGACTTTGCTCAATTTCTAGACACATGCTGATACCTCAACAGAGGTTACATCTCTGCCAGGACCTCTTCCTATTTCTCTGCAGCCTGGCACCTCCTGAGATTTATAGACTTTCCCCAGAGCATGAGAAGAGAAGGGACTGGGTCATCCTTCCTGGCTCGACGCAAGTCACTGGGATTGAAAGGGCTGTTGCATTTGACCTGGCAACAAAGACTATCACTACTTAGTGAATTGAGGTAAACTTAAATTTTTTAGGGGACCAAGCTGCTATACACAACTTCATTAGAAATTTAGGTGAAGTTGCTCGTCATGTTTCACTTCCTGTCTTCATAAAGACATTCAAATAGCATATTAAAAAAACATACTCACAACACCAAGCAAACCAAATGAAGCAAGTCTGCAGGCTTTATTTGGACCATGGAGCCACAAGTTTGCAGCCTCAGGCAATTCTTGCTGCCTCTGTCTAAATCACCATCCTGTGGGGAGACGCTCTGCCCTAAATTAAGCTTCTGTACATGACATTGCTTTGTACCTGTAATCTGGACTATTTGTTCCTTCTGTCCTGTGGGGAAGCTTCTTGCTGTCCACTGTCTCATCAGTTCCCTGCTATTCTTCTCACCAGCTCAGCTCCAAGCAGCATAGCCTGGTGTCTGAGCACTGACCCAGGTCAGCGCGCCCTCCCGCGAGGCCGCAGGCATCTCTTCACACACACACTCCCAGAACTGCTGCTACAACCAAACCAAATATGTGGCCAAGGAGGCTGCAGGGAAAATCTAAATATAGTTACCAGTCAGGTGCAATTTTTTTCACTGAACAGAATATATAAACTGGAATTTTTCTTAACTGATGGAGCAAAATACTTGGTTGTGGGCTTCATTCATGAACCAATTCTTTTATATAACCCATGCTTATTTTTAAATGTCTTTGTCATTTGACAGTCTACAGAAAGGTAGGTTGACTAGAAAATTAGCATTAGCACTACCTGCAAATTGTAGGTTTTAATAGCTCTCATCACAGCCACAGAAATAACCAAAGAGAATCAAATTAAAGAAGTGGAGAAATCCAAAAGACTCAAAAGAAAGGAAGAAAGGGCAACTCCTAGCACTTATGTAGCAGGCTACAGTTTTTAAAGGGTTGTTATGTTTATTATCCACTGGGATCTCTATACGACTGTGCAGAAGGGCTAATATCACAGTGTCATAGACTGAAGTCCAAGGGGTGTCCACCATGTCCCAGCTAGGAGACATGGGGGGATAGGCTATGCCAGAGCCAGGATTAGAAGTCAGATAAACTGGCTCAGCCAAACACTGCTTTACTACAGAAATCAGCAGACTCTTTCTGTAAAAGGTCATAGAGTCAATATGTTAGACTCTGAGGGCTGTGGGGTCTTTGTTAGAACTCCCCAACTATGCCATTGTAGGACAAAAGTCAGACACCATATGCAAACAGATGGGCAAGTGTTTAAAACTTTATTTACAAAAACAAGTGGACAGCTAGATTTGCCCCCATGGACAAGTTTCCAACCCCTGCTACACCCCCTGTAAGCACCATTCATCCTTTGTAATCTCTTCAACCACCTTACAGTTAAACTGACAACAGAAGGAATAATACTGAAAGAAAAAAAGAAATATATAAGAGAATCCTGGCAAGGATATTAATGAAAAAGGAGTTTGGTCAAAGAGTCTAGATTGGACAGACTCACCTCTGTCTTCCTTACCAGCCAAGGGGCTCTGTGCTTCCTAGACAAGAAATAAGAAATAGTTTCTAAAGCATAAATCTGATCATCACTTAGTTAACAAATATTTCATGACACAAGTAGGACTAGCAACAGAGTTCTGGGCTCCTTGGCCCCTTATACTTGTGATTCATAACCAGAGTGGAGTGGAGGATCATCCTTCTCCCAGACTGTTGGAAATACCTGCTTTGAGAAGGTGAATGAACCCAAAGCATTCTCAGATAGTGACCACCTGCCACCTCCGGATCTGCTTTGGGACACGCATGCAGTCAGCCGCTCCCCATCATGCTCCTAGGTCACAAGCGCACACAGTGCACCAAGGAGGCTGGATCCCTGCCCTCATCTTTGTAGTCTCCTCCTGCCATGTCCTTGTCCTCTCTGGTGGGCATAATGCCTTAGTGATCATGGCGGGCCTAGAAAGAAAGGGTGTCCCATCATGAGGGGTCCGATCAGGAGAAGTGAGCTGGAGTAACACAGAGCCAGAGAAGCTGTCCTCAGGAGGCAGAGCCCTGGATTTAGAGTTTGGCTTGGGGACTAGGTGTGAGGATCCATGGGTAGCAAAGAGGTGGCTGCTGCTCAGAAGAATCCCCACGGGAAATTCAGCCAAACACTTGAATAGGATACAGGGGGATATAGGGGAAAGCATTCAGACACCCACAGCGTAGCTCTCTTCTCCCTCCTGCTTTGGAATTAATAACTTGGACAGTCCCAGTCTGTCCATAATGCCAGGCACTCTGCTATCAGAAGCATAGGGCCAGTGCAGACCCTAGATTCAGATAACCACTGACACAGCCATTGGGGCGAGTATGACTGAGCAGCCGGCGAGGCAGTGGGAGCTCAGGGGCCCTCCAAGACCTGTGGCCATGCCCAGGCTGTAAGCAGAGGAAAACAGGACCACTTCACTTGATTCTTCACATGAGATCACAGACTGGCCACATCTGATCCAAAGCCCCTGCTAACCTAGAGTTTTTTCCAAAATGCACTGATAACATTTTAAAATTTCACATAAAAATCCAGACTTCAATATCTTTTGAAAGAAATGGAGCTAAATCCTCAGCCACATCCTTTCCCTAGCAGCCATCAGGAGAAGCTGAGTGCATGATGCTATCAAAAGAGCAATGTTTCCCCTCCTGTCCCCCACCCCGCCATCTCCCCAACCACAAAGCCAAGTCTGCTGGGAGCTGTGGACCTCACACCTCGTGCACTGCACCCTCTGCTTCCCTGGCGGGCCCTGGAGCGGTTGGCTTCTGGCTGCTGCGGGACCCCTTCCTCCTTCCCTTCTCTTCACCCACCTCAGCTGCAGCACATGCGCAGTAAGCGCCACCTGCCCTCGCTGTGGCAGAAGCAGAGTGAGGATACAGAGGATACAAAATGAAAAGGCAGGAAACCTCCCAGTTTCCTCTGTACTGACATAAGTCTACCTGGATTTCTTGTTATAAAGTCTCAGAAACATGGGAGTGTTAGACCTATGTTTAACTTTTAGAATATTTCTACTGATGAATTATTAATTTTAATTTTATGAGTCTTATTATATTAACATTGAGTGCTTAACAGGAAAAAATCATAAGAATAAAGTGTTGCATTTTTAATATTTATTAAGTGTTTATAAAATAGTATCAAAATTTTCAACACTGACTGTTTTCTGGTTTAAAGTCTAAAAGACAACAGAAATAAATTCCTAGATGAGCTACAATGAAAAAAACAATGTTCTACAAAAAAAATCTTTACTTCAATTATCACACCTAAACTAGAAAATAAGATATCAATAAAATGAAATATCAAATATGTAATGAGTACTTAGAAAAGACATTGACATTTTCACATCAGATATGTACTTGCTTACAAAACCTGAAAGATAACATCAGATATAAATTCCTATACTAATCCACTGAAAATACCAGTAGCACTTTATCAAAAATCTTTATTTCAATTATCACCTAAATTAAAAAATATCAATAAAATGCGCCAGGGATATAGCTCAGTGGTTCTAGCGCCTGTCTTGCAAGCTCAAGGACCCGGGTTCAATCCCTGGTAACCACATAACAATACTGGTCGTGGAGACTCACCCCAGCAGCAACCAGTACCACATACTACATTGCCGGCCGTGGTGGCTCATGCCTATAATCCCAGCACTCGGGAGGCAGAGGCAGGAGGATTGCTGTGATGTGAGTTTGAGGCTGAGCTCAGGGCCAGCCTGAACCACAAAGCGAGACCCTGTCTCAAAAAACCTTAAAAAAAAAAAAAAAATATATATATATATATATAAAATAAAATAGCAAATATATAGAGTGCTTAGAAAAAGCATCAAGATTTCCACAGGAGCTGTGTACTTGCTTACAACACCTGAAAGGTAACAGTGAAAACCTATGTGATCTACAATGAACGTATCAATAGGACTCTGCAACAAAAATAATCTTTGCTTCAATTGTCACACCTACGGCAGTCTTCACACATGAACATTGCATGTTCGCTTGCGCTGAGAGCATATTTTGTTTTCCCGCAGGGCACAGTTAACGTGCCCTTTTTGGTTTTCTGTTGTCGTAGAAGGTCTTTGGGATGTTCTACCTGCCCATTCACCTGTCAGCTCGCCAATAGGCTTCCTTTGTGTGTGTGTGTGTGTGTGTGTGTAGTTTCCTGGGCAGAAACATTTTGTTTTTCCTTAGCTGTAAATGATCTCCTCTGAGTTCTAGTCCCAATATTCTAAGAAAATGTCTCCATGATATTTTGTACTTGTTATTCTCTCTGTATACGATCAAACTATTTATGCCACACATACTTAAAATGGAGTAAAATACAACCATTGGCCACTGCTTCCTGTTTCAAGGGGCCTCATAGCTGCCGCATAACTCAGCAGCAACATCTACTCCACTTTAGTTTTGTGGCTGAAAGTTTTTAGCTCAGGGTTCCATTTTGTCGAAGTTTCCTTATCAATGTTTCCATCATGGTGCAATGTTGATATCAAAGTACCAACTTGCTTTTCTTCGCCACATGCTAGGCCAGTGTAAATGTGTCTGAAACCCAAAGACTGCACTCCACAATCCTCTGTTTTGAAATTGCAACATTTCATTTGGAATTTCTGCTTTGTCCTTGGGAACAATTCCTGCATTGCTCAATTTGTGCTCTGTTAGCAAAGGTAACATTGATTGGAAATTGGTAACCAATTGTCAAATGTCACATTCTAATTAGTTTGGGAGATCAGAGCAACATGTGTATTCACAACATCGTTTGGTTTACTGCTATATGAATAAGGATTTGATAGCTGAGTTCCAGGATAAATGGCTATTGAAAGCATAGTAAGTCTTCCCTCTACAATGGCATAAATTTTAAGCCGTATTTTGATCCATCACTTTTTCATAAATTTTTTAGATTTCTGAGATTACCATGAGAAATTCCTGCTAAATACAGCAGATCTGTGTATGCCTTCACTTCAGCTAGTCAGGTGACAAAAACAGAATACTCTACTTGTATTTCAGCCTTTATGTATTTCAGACATTGTGTAGCATTCCATCTGTATCAATTTCCAACACTGAATGCCAGTGTTGCCATTCTGACCAATAGGTTTCACCCCTGCCAAGATCCTCACTATATTTTCAGACCTACTTCTAACATTGGATCATTCTATTTAGTTGCATGACCATTTAGCAACATTTTGACTAGACAAATACATACTCACATTGTTGTATTCTTCGTCATCTGACTCAAGGAGGCTTTCATTTCCTGTATCTGTATCAGTCAATTCTTGCTCCATTTCACATCATAGGAACTCTGGCTCACATGGCCAACATCAGAGTCATTGTCATCATACATCCATACCACTCTCCTGTTACGGAAGCTTGTATTTTACCATTATGGATCATCCTTGCATGAGTAATACAGATCTGGTTTTTCATGTACCATTGTACTGAATTGGGCTCTTCCTACCAAAGAAAATCAAAAGAAAACTACTTTAAAAAAAACAAAAACAAATCCTAGAGTGATATGAGTGCATTATAGCCTCTGTGAGGGTGAGTTCAACATATGTAAAACCTATTAGATGGAGCAATGTGTGGATGAAAATCCCAGTTTGACACTTTTGCACACAAGCACACACTTTGTCATTTGTCGTACCAAGTAGACAAACACAAAGATTGCTCACTGTGTCCCCCAGGAAAAGATACTGAGGTGCACAGCTGGTTATTATCATGCTAAAGTAAAAATTTACAGTAGGGCAGTAAGGGATGTGTTTGTGAAACTCAGTGTTATGCTGTTTAGTAGCGGTTGGATTAGATGAATGAGCGAGTGCCTGCTAGCCAGGAAATGTCTTCTTCTTATAAGCCCCCACCAATGATTCCAAAGCTCCCCAAAAGCTAATGAACTAAATGAAAATAACCCATTCCTGATCCTGGTGGACCCAGCACTGCTCTCGTACCAACTTTCTCTCCAGAGTGGTGAGATTCTCAGCTGGCCACACTGCAGGTATCTCCAACCTGGCTGGATCTTACATCCAGAGTCCCAGTTCTGTGTGAGGTGCACTGTTGCTGTGGGTGGTGATGCTGTGACCTGAGCACCATACTTCTGGCTGGGGTGATTTCCAGCAACCTTGAGGAACTGCAGTTTCCATGGCTCCCAGCTCTGAGATAGGAAGACCTGAGGGGTAGTCTGCTAGAAGTATATGGGGAAGTTTCAGTTTTTCTGATGAACTGGACAGATTCAGGTGGTGTATTCCTTTGTGTGTCTTTCTACCTTGAGCAGAGTTATGATAACTGGAGCTGCAGGAGCCATCTGGGAGCCATGAGGCCACGCTGCCATGTTAAAGATGGAAGAGCAACTGGAGAGCACAAACAGAGATCGAATCTCAACAAATCATCGAGCCTCTTTCTTATCTTTGATCAACCTTTCTTTGGCTTCTAATACATCAGAAATTAAACATCCTTATCCTGTAAGGTACTTTCAGTGGTCACTCCTGGGTTTCAATTCTAATTCCTTATCATCTCTCCAGCCTTCTGAATCTTCCTACTACAGCATTGACGGTTCTTATAACATGTGTCTGCAGTAAGCCGCTCAGTAAGCCACTCTTCTCAATTCTTCTGCAGTGCCAAATTCTAGGACACAGCCCCAAGCTTCCCTCAACCTGCACAATTCCAGGAGGTCATTCAGACTGCTTTGGTAATAAGTATACAAGGCTTCCTAAGACACACATTGAAATATCCTTTTTTCTGGATGTCTTGTCTCCTTCCCTTGAGTATGGATTCTTGAAGGGAGAAATTTTTTTCTCCTTACACTATTGAATTTTATCAAATTGCAGCCTGCAGCTGCTAGTCCAGGAATCAGATCGCGACTCTGTG
>PVIR01043987.1:0-11440 GCA_004026965.1 Petromus typicus
TTACAAATGTTTGTCTTTTCTGTGATTGCCTTATTTAATTTAGCATAATGTTTTCATGTTCCAAAGATGAACATGAACATGCACCAAAATTTCATAATTTTTTAAAGCTGAATCATTTTTTTCCCATTCCTCGGAAATGAGCCCAGAGCCTCACACTGCACTGCATCCCTATCCCTTTTTATATATTTTGAGATGCCATCTTGCTGGTTGCCTAGACTGGTCTCAAACTTGTGATCTTCCTATCTCAACATCCAGGGTAGCTGAGATAACAGGTGTTTTGCACCATACCTGGGTTAATCATGTGATTTTGATAATTTTTAACACTTACAGATATTTCTAGACTCTGTTCCTTCTACTCCAGCTGTACTGATACTGCCCTGATTGTCTCATGTAGAATGGCATATACAAAGTTTCTGAAGCGAAGCAATGTGGCAGCCTTTCCCCTCTACTACTTGTCACTACATTCATCTTGGACAATCCAGTTCAGAAGTTAAAGGCTTGGCTTCAGGGATCTGAATAGTTTGGAATCTTTTCTGATGTTAGTTGGGCAAGTTACTCAAAAAAGCAGTTCAAAAAGTTAAAAAATACCTAGGTAAAATACAGATAATAGTGTCTACCATAGATTTGTGGTAATGGGAAAAGGAATGGAGGCAGTGTGGAGTGCTCAGCAGCTTGCTGGCTGGCACATGGTGTATGCTCGGTGTGTGCCTATGGCTGCTGCTGTGCTTCCTGGCTTCTTGTGCTGTCCCAGCACAGCCTGACTGTGTTCTTCTTCTGTTCATCATCTATAGGGTAAAATTTAAGTACTTCACTGTGGTTTACAAGGACTTCCGTGTTCTTTATCTGCCAGGTTCCTATTTATTTTTCTTTTAAAGCTTTGTCCTTTATTGCTAGCATCAAACATAGTGATTTTGGTTGTTTCCTAAATTTTTTTTTCTTTTCTTTTTTTTTTGATGCTACGAATCAAATCCCCACGACTTTGTGCATGCTACACAAACTTCCATGATTCAGGTTAAAAAGGAGAAAAAAGTACATACATCCTTTCTGAGGTTTCTTTTGTTTTGTATATATCCCCATTTGTGAGTGTGAATTTCTTTCAGTTCTCATTAGCCATTAGAAAAATACAGGTTTTTCTCGAGAGGAATACATAAATTGAAAAGTTTGAAAGGGGGGATTTGGCAAAGTGGGCTTTATCTGAAGGGACCCTGGTAACAGAAGCCATGTTCAGTTGAAGACCCCTTGGTGTAGCGTGGACATTGCTGTGCTGGTTTTAGAGCAGAGTAAGAAAACTGGAGTAGTGCTCCAGTTAGATTATATCACCTGCAGTAGAACTGTCAACATTTTTTCACATTTCCTCTGCAAGCCATAGAAGAATCAGCAGTGGCTTTCCTTTTCTATTCGATGGAATAGAAATAGGAGTGCTGCTTAGGACACTTAGAACCACTAGCATCTGATTTTTACTTGCACATTGACATAATTAAGGAATCTCTGTGCTGAACCCATTTATGGGAAAGCTAGAAACTAAGATGAAAAGATTTTTTTGCTTAGCTAAATTTGATAGTCTGTACACTGATGAAAATCCTTACATGTTTGGTCAGACGTGCTTTAGCTGCTTAGGTGAGGAAAGCATTGCTGTTTTAGCATGTAGCATGCATTAGTGTTAAGTCACAGCCAGGAATTCAAAAAAGTCTCATCTGCTGGCATAAAACACTAATACATTAAAGCACAAGTTTTGAATTATTATTTTTTCTAATATATTTATGAAATGTGGGCAAATGTTGTTCTTTATGCAGAATTTTTCTGGCTTTTCAAAAGACAGTCCTTGAAGTCTGTGCTTCATCCCTGGGGAGATATTTACTCCTTTTGAGAGGGAGCAGAAGCCCCTCATAACAACTTGACCTGGAGGAGTTTATTGATGTTCTATGTAGGGGATGTTTGGCTTTATGAAAGATTTAAATCATACTATTTATGTCCCGCAGCATCAATTATGGATGTTACAAAGCTGTTGTCTGTTTTGGTCAAATTACCACCTCAGAGGACATTGGAGTCAGATATCAAATGAACTTTCCAGTGTTTGAGTTTCTGAAGAATTTAAGAATGACAAAGCTGTTTTGTAGTTATTGAAATTAAATTTGGCTTGTAATCTTACTTTTGTCCCAGGATAAAGAGAACTCATAGATAAGATGATGGTCTATCAATTAAATTGGAGGAGTCCTGGAATCTTTGTATTCCTCAATAAGCTTATACTCATCTGGCAAAGTACTAAGGTGTTCTGATTGATTTTACAGAAAACGATCTTGGTTTTCAGTTATTGTTACTATTACAACAGAAAGCCAATTTCAGTGTGCAAATATATCAGTTTATCAGTTGGACATTTGGGTTTTTGCTCCCAGTTTTTACTGTATTAGTGAATTCAGTCCCTGAAGACTTATATGCTGTTTGTGTGTGTGTGCATATGTGCATTTAAGTTTTCAAAAAATATTTAGGAGTGGAATTGCTAGGTTGTATGATACATATGTTTATAATAAGCTATCAAACTCTTTCCCAATGCAGCTGTATTTACATTAGCAATGTAAAGTGGAATTTTATATTTCTGTGAGCAATGTGTAAGCTTTGTAGTTGCTTCACAATCTTGTTATTTAGCACTGACTTATTAAGTGAAATTTGTGATGTTAGAGTCTAGCTTATTTTCTTTCACTTTGTTTCATGTGTCTGCAAAAGTTTTTGTCATGTTTTATTCTAAAAATTTTTATAGTGATAATTTTTTAGGCCTGTGCTCCATTCTGGGATTTTAGGGGGTATATAGTATGAGGGTAGGATTAAGGCTTACTGATTGATTTTTTTTAATCTTTATTGGTACATTAAATATACACATCATGATTGCACTTCATAATCATAATGGGGATTTGTACCAGTATAAGACACAACTTAATTCTCATTTTTTCCTATAGCCCTACCCACCCTACCACCCCCCCCATATACTGATTGATTTTTTTTGTTTGTTTGTTTGTATTGATATTCTGTTGTTTTTGCATCACTTGTTGAAAGGACTACTCTTATCTTCATTGGGTTGTCTAAAGCACATTGAGTGAACACTTCTCTTTCAGTGAAAATCAATTAATAGTTTATTTCTGGGGATTCATTTTGTTCCATTAATTCTGTCTGTTTTTTTCACTAGTAATCACACTATCTTCATCATGGCAACAATAAGGACATCAGAGAATAAAGAAGATTTGTTCTTTTTCAAAAAAGTCTGGCTATTTTAATTCCTTTGTGTTTCTATATAAATGTTAAAATGAGCTGTCAACTTCAACAACAGAAACAGAAGTTTTCTGGTAGCTTTGGGTTGTATTGAATCTACTAAAGAGAGCATTGGCATCTTCATAATCTTGAGAGTCTTTTGGTTCACAAGCACGATACCTTTTCTTTTTCTTTTTGTTTTTTTGAGACAGAGTCTTGCTTTGTGGTTCAGGCTGGCTCTGAGCTCAGCCTCAAACTCACATCACAGCAATCCTCCTGCCTCTGCCTCCACAGTGCTGGAATTACAGGTGTGAGTCACCACGCCCGGCACTGTGGTAGGTGGTACTGATTGCTGCTGGGCATGAGTCTCCACGCCCATTATTGTATGTGGTTACCGGTGATCGAACCTAGGCCCTTGCACTTGCAAGACAGGTGCCAGAACCACTGAGCTAAATCCCTGGCTCCGATACCTTTTCTATTTAGGTTTTTTCTCAATGTTTTCTAGTTCTCACAATATATAAATTGCATGTATTTTTAAATTTTTATTTAAGTATTTTATGGTTTTTTGGTGGGATTATAAATATCCCTGAAAAGCATAAAGAACATCTTTATTTTAAGCATCATTTGCACTGTATTTTTAAAATACATTTTAAAAAGGTCATATTTACATATTTATACTGTTGAGAAAAAACTAAAGATTCTTGCTGTGTTCGAAGTTAGTTGCAGTAGTATTTTCATAAGAGGTTTTGCTAATTTTTTCTCCACTAGTACTGTGTCAATTTTACCACATACTTGACAATATATTACCAGCATTGATTGTTTTCTATTCTGTTTTTCTTTTGTGGCAAAATGCACCATAAAGAACAGAGATTTAGCTCAGAGGTTCTGGCACCTGCCTCACAAATGCAGGATCACGACTTTGATCCCCAACTCCAACAAAACAAAACAAACCCCAAATATACCATAATATTTACTATTTTAATTTTAACTGTATAGTTTGGTAGCAGTAAACATATTTATATTATAATACAGCCATTACCACCATCTCTTTCTAGAAATGTGTCTGCCCAATCCCAAATTCTATTCCTGTTAAATAACCCCTTATTCACTCTGCTGCTATATCCTATTTGACTACTTTAGCTATTTTGTTAAAATGAAATCAGTATTTTACCTTATCTTTTTTATTTAGCATACTATCTTCAGAGTTCATTTGTGTTGTATTATGTGTCGGAATTCCCTTCCTTTTTTATGCTTGAATAATATTCCATTGTTTGTACATTCTATATTTGTTTATCCTTTCACCTGCTTGTGAAAAATTGAGTTGTTTCTATCTTTTGGGTATAGTGAATAATGCTGCTATAAAGATAGTATATAAGTATCTCTTTGAACTCATATAAATGTATGAGTGCTGAACCATATAATTTTTTTTATTTGGAACTGCAATGTTATTTTTAATAGTGGCTATATCACTTTACATTCTCATCAGCAGTGCTTAAGAGTTACAATTCAATTCTTAGTTTCTTCACATTCTCAGCACTTATTGTCTATAAGGTGTGTGCCTTATTATCATTCTATTTGAAGAGATAGCTTAGGTTTTTATTTATACTTCCTTATTTGGTAAATGATATTGAACATCTTTTTTTGCACCTGATAGCTGTTTGGATATCTTCTCCAAAGAAATGTCTATTCAGAGCCTTTGTTCATTTTAAAATTAGGATGGATGTTTTTTTGTTGTTGTTGATGAGTTTGTTCTTAAGACGTTCTGGCTATTAACACACTATCAGATGCATGATTTACAAATTTATTTTCTCATTCCAAGTACTGACAAAAATTTTTAATTTTGATGAAGTCCATTTTATGTATATATTTTTAATTTGATTTGGCTTCTAGTGAATATCCAGTAAAATTGCTAAATTTAATTATGAAATTTACTTCATTTTCCCCTAAAGTTTGAATGTGTATATTTGGTTCTTTGATTATTTTGAGTTAGATTTTGTGTGACTTCCCAGCTTTGCTTTCTTTTAATTAGATATCCGGTTTCCCCAACACCATTTGTTGAGAAGAATGATTCCCTAATGATTTTCCACATGAAAATCATTTGCTATGTATTTGAGGCTTTCTTTCTGGAATTTTTATTCCATCAATCTGCATATCTGTCCAATGTCACATTGTTTTTCTTACTATAGTTCTGTAATAAGTTTTGATAATAGGATGAGTTAAACTTTCAACTTTATCCTTCTTTTTAAAAAAATTTTTTCCCCCTTACCAGGGATTGAACTCAGCACGTTGTACTTGCAAGGCAGGCATGGCGCTGCTGAGCTATATCCTTGTCCCCTTATAATTGTTTTGATTTTGAGATTTCATATGAATCTTATGATTGCTTTTTAAAATTATGTTGTGTTTTGGTAGTATATTATGGATTCTTCAGGTAACTTTGGATAGTGTTGAAATCTTCTAATTCCAGAGTAGGATATCTTTCTTATTTGTCTTTCTTTTTACATTTCTTTTGGTAACATTTTGTAATTTTGTTTATAAGTCTTTTTCTTCCTTGATTAAGTTTATTCTTTTTTTTTTTTTAAAGGTTTTTCGCGACAGGGTCTTGCTTTGTGGTTCAGGCTGGCGCTGAGCTCACCCTCAAACTCACATCACAGCAATCCTCCTGCCTCTGCCTGCCGAGTGCTGGGATTACAGGCGTGAGCCACCACGCTCAGCACTGTGGTATGTAGTACTGGTTGCTGCTGGGCGTGAGTCTCCACACCCAGTATGGTATGTGGTTACCGGGGATCGAACCCGGGTCCTTGCGCTTGCAAGACAGGTGCCTGAACCACTGAGCTAACTCCCTGGCCCTGGTTAAGTTTATTCTTAAATGTTCTTTTTGATCCTATTATAAATTAAATTATTTTCTTAATTTCCTTTTTAAGTTGTTAGTGTCTACAAATGAAACTTATTTTTGTGTATTGATTTTATACTCTACAACTTTACAGAATTCATTTATTCTGTTTCTTGTTATCTTATGAAATCTTTAGCATTGAATAGAGATAATTTTACTACTTTTTTCCAATTTGGATGTCTTTCTTTTCCTTGCCCAATTGTCCTAGTTAGTACTTCTAGAACTTTACCAAATAGAAGTGGTAGAAGCAAATATTCTAGTTTTCCTCCTCATCCTTAAGAAATCCATTTAAGTTTTCATCATTGACTCTGATTGTTTTTATATTAAATCATCTTTTTCATCCCAGGGATAAATCTCATTGTCCCATTTGTAAGATCTTTTTAATGTATTGCTAAATCTATTGGGTAGTTTGTCCTGGAAGATTTTTAATATCAGTGCTCATTTGTAGCTTTCTTGTAGTGTCTTTGTCTGGCTTTGGTATCAGGGTAACCTTAGCCTCATAGAATGTATTTGGATATGTTCCTTCCTTTTCAAATTTTGGAAGAGCTAGAGGAGAATTGGTGTTATTTCTGGTCTTAGACTTTATTTATTAGGGCAGTTTTGGTTTCTGATTCATTCTCCTTACTAGTTGCTAGATCTTTTCAGGTTTTCTATATCTTCACGAATAAATCTTGGTAGTTGTGTATTTCTGGTAATATGTCCATTTCATCCAGATTTTCTGGTTTCATGGTATACAAGTGCCTGTACTCTCAAAGCTCATTTTGTTTCTATAAAATCAGTAGTTGTGTCCCTTGATTTTTATATGATTTTAGTTATTTGAATGTTTTCTTCTTTGATCTGCATATAAATATTTGTCTGTGGTCTTGATCTTTTTGAAGAGCCAAGTCTTGGTTTTATTGATTTTTCTCTATTTTATCTTAACTCCAGTCATTTTATCTTAACTCTTCTTTCTGATAACTTTGAGTTTGATTTATTCTTTTTTTTCCCTATTTTTTGAAGTATAAAGTTAGGTTGTTAATTTGTGATTGATCTTTTAAAATATAAGCATTTACAGCTATAAAATTCCCTTTTAACACTGTTCTCATTATGTCCTATAACTATTGGTATATTTTCATTTTTATTTGTTTGAAGATAGTTTATAATTTCCCTTGCAATTTCACTTTTGACCCATTGGATTTTAAAGATGTTAATTTCCATGTATTTGTTCATTTTTCTAGTTTTTTTCTGTCATAATTTAGTTACTAATCTCTACTGCTCTTATTATTCTGGGGCTTGAATTCAGGACTGAAACAGTAAACTACATCCACAGCCCCATTTTTTTATTTTAAAATTTTGAGACAGAGTCTTGCTAGGTCACCAAGTTGCCCAGGCTGGGCTTGAACTTGTAGTCCTTCTTCCTTAGCTTCCCCAGAGTGCTGGGATTCCCAGTTTGTGCAGTCAGGCTTGGCTTTTCTATTTATTTTAAACTTATTATTTATATGAGTTCTGTTGTTTTTCTCATTATTTCCTATATTTCTATTCTAGTTCCCTTCCATTGTGAAAAAAACACACATTACAATTTTAATCTTGTAAAATTTATTCACTCATTTTGTGTTGAACATGGTTGATCTTGGGGAATATTATTTGAGAAAAATATGTATTTTAGTTTTATTAGATGGGTTTTTTTTTTTTTTTTTTTAGGTATTGGGAATTGAATTTGGGCCCTTGGGCTTCCGAAGTAGGTAGGTGTGGTATCACTTAAGCTAAATCCCTGGCCCTGCATGGGGAATTCTTTATGTAAGTCCTACTGAAGTTATGTTGTTAACTTCTTTATTTTCTTGTTGATCTTTTGATTTATCTGTACCTTTTTGAAGTAAGATATTAAAGTCTCTTATAGAGCTTTCTGTTTTTGCTGTCAAGTTTATAGATGTTTGTTGCATATTTGGCTGTTCTTATGTCTGGTAGACATGTTTGTAATTGTTTCTTCTTGGTGAATTGATTTTGTAGCCTTCACACTCTTTAGGTTGCTGTTTACATAAAATTTTACTTTCCTACTTTTCAGTTTCAACGTATTTATACCCTTACATCTAAAGTCAGTTTCTTATAAGTGCTATATATTTGAATACTGTTTTTTATTTTTAAAATCAGCCCTGCAAGTCTGTGCCCTTTGATTGAGGAGTGCTATAATTTAGACATGGTTTGTTTCTCAGAGGTTCATGTTCAAGAGGTTTGTTCTCCTGTACAGTGGTCCTGAGATAGACCTTTTAGGGGCAGAGCCTAGCGGAGTGTAATTCGGTTCTGGGGTTCTATGAATGGGTAAATGCTTATTTCACAGTGTGTTGGGTCTGTGAGAATGGCTTATTTCCTATGAATGTGTGTTGTTGTCCTATTTTAGCATATGGTAGTATGGTACCATCTTCTGTTAGTTAGATCCACATTCTTGAACCTCTTTTCTTTAGAAAGTACCTAGCCTTAGGTATTTTGTTAGAGCCCCAAAGTAAACTAATACAAAGACTTAAAATCCACTCACTTTTTAGGTAACATAGGAAAGGACTTACAGTACTTCTTATTTGTTACTTGCTTTTTGTGTCATAACTTTGCCCTTTATTTTCTTTTTACTGCTTTCCTTGGTAATCATCTTCATTTTTAGTGACATATTTTGATGCCCTTCTCATTTCCTCTGTATATATTTTATAGCTGTTTTCTTTGGGCTTACTATGGAGATTATATAAATCTTAATTATAATATGATATCAACTTAAGTTCAACCACATTAAAAAATTTCTCTTACAACTTTATTCTTTATCTTATAGTTGTTATAGATTACATATTTATATATTGTATACCTAACAGTGGTGATTATTTTTATGCTTTGTCTTTTAAATCCTAGCGAAAATAAAAAGAATAACAGAATAAAAATACTTGTTTCTTCATGCTGTTTATCTTTCCAGGAGAACTTTGTACTTGGTGTTTGAGTTCTACCTAGTAGTGTATATTTTAATATCAATTTCAAGGACTTCTTTTAGTATATTTTATAAGGGAAGTCTAATGGTAGTGAATTCCTTTAGCTTTTATCTGGGAATGTCTTAATTTCTTCCTCATTTGTTTCAAGATAGAAAGGAAAGGCAGACTTTGTATAGTAGGTGTCATGGCAATAGGTATATGGACCATTCTGAATAGGGTATAACAGTGAGGGAGATTGGATTCAACTCCTTTCCTTATTTTAAGGACTTTAAATATATCGTTTTACTGCCTTTGTCATTGTGTTCTGCAGAGAAAGAACTCTTACTGTAGTCCCTTGTGTGTGGATAATTTGCTTTTCTTTTGTGGCTTTAAATGATCCTGTTTTAAAATTTTTAATTTCTTATTGTTCATTGCTACTACTAGATACATAATTAATCTTGGTAAACTGATCTTATATTATGCTACCTTGTTAAAACCACTTAGGAGCTTTAGTAATTTTGTAGAAAGTTATCTTTTTTTGAACAGAAAGTTACTCTTTCTCAATTAATATTTTCTTGATTTATTGTAGTAAGATTTCTAGTATGAAGTAAAATGAGAGTTGTGAAAGCAAATACTCTTGATATTAAGGGGAAAATATTCAATCTTTCCTTAGTGAGTACTGTGTTGACTATCAGGTTTTTTTTTTTTTAAAAGATAAAATGCCCTCTATGAGCTGAAAGTTTAACCTAGGTTTTCTGTGAACCTTTATTATGAATTGTTCAATTTTAAGTGTTTTTTCCACAGCTGTTGAAATCAAATAGTTTTCTTTCATCTTCAGATGTGGTGAAGTACACTGATTGACTTTAAATATTCAACTTCAGGAAGCCATCCTAGAGGATAAACCTTTAGTCTGTATCTCTCTCTCTCTTTTGCTTTTTTTCAAGACGGTTCTTTTTGTTTTGTTTTTTGAGACAGAATCTTGCCTTTGTAGTTCAGGCTGGCCCTGAGCTCACTATGTAGCCCAAGTGAGCCTCAAGCTCATGGCAATCCTCCTGCCTCTGCCTCCTGAGATTACAGGCATGAGCTGTGTCATCCAAGCTAACCTTCAACTCATGGAGATCTTCCTGTTTCAGGAGATCCCTGTGAGTGCTGTGATTATAGGTGTGTGCCACAATATTTGGCAGCAGTATCTTTTCATATAATGCTGGCTTCATTTTGCTAAATTTCGTTGACGATTTTGTCCGTATGTTTATGAAGAATATTCATTTGTAGTTTTTTTCTTGAGCATTATGCAGTAAAGTTTCATAAAATGAGGTGAAAAATCTCTGCATTTCTTTTGATATTTAAAAAAGTTTTATTAGTACATGATTGTAGTACATACTAATTACATTCATCTTTAGCACATGTACATAACCTATCTTAATTCTTTTCACTTCTCGTTGTCCCCTCCTTTCCTCCATCTTGGTCCCCTTCTCACTTGCAAAATTTTCTATCTTCCTATGTCATATTAGCTATCTTTTGTTTTACTCTTTAAATTATTTACACTTAATGTTTTTCATGTAAGAGAAGGCATGTGATACCTGAAGTGTTTCACTCAACATTATCGTCTCGAGGTATGTTAGTTTTCCCTTAAATGACTCTAATTTATCCTTCATGATTCAGCAGTACAGTAAATCCCTGACATAGGGACATTTGAGTTACAAATGTTTACAGATATGAACAGAACAAACATTATGAACATTTGTAGATGTGAACAAATCACAGAAGTAGCTCATGCCTGGTGGGTACTGTTACAGCTGTGTTTCTGTGTATTGATAGTACAGTGTGATGGTGTGCAATTGTACAGTGCTCAGTCAGAGCATAGGATGTCTGGAAGCAAGAGGAAAAGCAGTGATGATGTGGAAAAGACTGCTAGCCATAACTATGGAAAATAAAGTGAAAATAATTGAAAGATGGACTTAGCTGTAAAGGTGGTAGACTTAGCTCATTCCTGTTTTTCTGGCATAGGCTCTCACTTTTGTAGTTGAGGCTGGCCCTGAGCTCAGCCTTGAACTTGCAGCAATCCTCCTGCCTTTGCCTCCCACGTGTGCCTGGCATTGTTGTATGTGGTTACTGGAACTGAACCTGGGCCCTTGCACTAGCAAGGCAGGCACTGGAACCACTCAGCTAAATTCCCAGCCCAACTTAGCCCATTCCTAAAACAGTCATTCAACTGTTGGCACAAGTCTAAAGAAGAAGGAACATGTGAAGTCTTCTGTGCCAATAAAATTGACAATAATTGCCAAAAAGCGTGGTTAAGTGGTAGAAGAAGTGGAGGAACTTCTTAGTGTGGCTGCAGAATCACCATCAGCTTCAAGTCCCACCTAACTTAATGCTTATTCAGGAAAGA